>JBBPEB010000004.1:0-292500 GCA_039096225.1 Blastocystis sp. Blastoise
CAAAAACCTTCAAAAACTCAAAAGTGCCTACCAGTGAATTCTCATATTATTATCATTAAAAATCATTATTTGTTGGATATTATAATCAACCCTAAATCAAGACTAATATAAATGATAAAATAATCACTGAACATTAAGAAATACACTACCTTTAGACACACAATTAACAACTGTTTTTTATAGTCTTATATATTGAGTTAACAATCCTACTCATAAAATAAATTAGTTAAAGAAATAATATGTCAAGTTATTTATAAAATAATATCTATGTATAAACATATAATAAAAATAAAGAATAATGAAAAAGACAACAAAAAATTTCACACTATTTCCTTTACTCCATGAATATTCCTGATTACTGAAGTTCATAGAATGATTAACTAGTTTCTATTTTTATATATGTATAAAACATAAGCCGTGCTTATTTATATTATTTATATTAAAATATTTGAAATTAAATTTAGTGTTTCAAAAAGAGGATTTTATTTTTTTTTACAATTTTTATTGTTTTTCTTAAAAACACTAACTAACCATGATATTTTGACGGTTAATAATAAGTCACAGAGTATTGAAATTTTGGTATATTATGCATCTATCAATCTATATTATATATATAAACCTTGAAAACAATTAATGAAATATTTATTGATTAAAGGGCATGATAACAATACCCTAAAACGAGTTTTTAAAAAATGTATATTATGTCAAATATATATATGTTTTCTTTATGTGTTTATTTCTCTTTATTATATTTTTTGCAACTATAGTCGAATATCTATCATTTTTAAATAATTTAAAATTCTGAAATTTATTTATAATTTATATTACTTTATTGTCAAAAAGTATGAAAAAAATGCATTTCATTGTGTTGTATCATAATGTATTGATTCTAGAATTTTCACTATCATAATGTAATAGCAAGCATATAAACAGTTTGAAACTGCACATACTTTTGAATTTCTATTTTTCAATATGGAAAAAAAGAAAAAAGTGTAAAAAACTCAAAAAGCCATATACATATAATTTCTTTTGTGTTAATAAATATTAAAATATTTATATATAAATCTATATTTTACTAAATAGAGATACTTAACATTGTACTAATTTAATATATATAAACTGTTCCCAATCTACCTGAAGAGATAGGTAACCTGACATTAATTAATAACAGAAAAAAAACATTTTTTTCTGGCTTTTTCTTTCTTTTAGCAGCTTTCTTTATACCAGTAAGAATTATTTGTTTTTCAAATATCATTTGAATATTTATATAAGAGAGTGTTAAATATATAAGAATATCTTTTTTTTTGTTTTTAATTCAATAATTATCAAGAACTATCACTAAGTGTAACAACCCTTTTTTAGAAAAACACTTTAACGTCAATTGAAAATGATTATTTTTCTCCGTAAGGAAAATATTAAAAAGATATTTATTAACATAATATTAAAGTTCACATAACATATATCTTATAACTATAAATTAAAATTATAAATAAATCAATTTGGTGAAACTAGACGCTTGCAAATCCATAATAAATCAAATTTTCTGTTTAGTGTTAATAAACTATGAAGAGCTAATTTTTATGTTTTTTGCTTATTGTTGTAGTCAAAAGTATTTGGTACTCAAGAAAATATAATTATTTTTAGTTTGATGATATTGGAAGTTAATCATTTACAATTCTAATAATTATAAAATATTTTATAATCTACAAAAATTATTATGAAAAATATTCACGTCATATGCAACCTAAAAATAAAAATATGACTGCCTGAAATAAAAGACAGAAACCTGAAAAATAGAATTATGACATGACAAATATATTTATTGTTTTATTTATTTTATTAATTAGTTCAATCATTTAATCATAGTAAAATAGTTGAAATCAATTTGAGAAGAATCTGATTATTTATAATAGGGATTTCAACCCATTCAAAATTTTATCTCATATATTTAGCTTTTAAGTCATTACAATATATTTAAAGTACTCTGTAGAAAGTAAATCATAATGAATTAAAACAAACGAAGAATATGAAGTTCAGTATCACGACCTAGAAGACAGTTTCAAAGACTTATTTGTCGACAAGATTATGTCAGAACTCATTCTCTATGTGTATTTACGAAATCAGAATGACCTAACAAAGTTTGACAGAGTACACCCTTGAAATGAATACAATTTGACTCTTATTTTTCTTCTTCATAAGGCACTAATGAAATACTTAATCATATGTTGTGTGTAATAGCACTGAAGCTTGACATAATAAGTTATATAGCTAAGAAAAAAATATCACAGTTATTCTTTTATTTTAGAAAATAATCTTGAGAAAATACGCGTTTGAGAAAAAAACGATACGCGTTTGACAGATATTCAAAAAAAAAATTCCAGTTTTTTAAATGAATGAAATTAGTTTTATTCAAGTATTATACATGTGTATAATATGAAACAAAACAGAAATATAATCAACATATAAAACAAATATAAATATATATATATATATATATATATATATATATATATATATATATATATATATATATATATATAAACAGCTAAAATAAGTTATGAATTCATATGTATAGTTAAATATTGGATCTTTTAAATTTAATGGATAGAAAAACAAAAAAAAATAGATAAAAAAAAGAAACAGAGTGATAAAAAAATATATTACTCAAATATTATTAATCATTTTAGTATTTTGTTGGTAGTTTCTTAATCATACTGTCAACATAATCTGTTACTATAGCTATATCAGATTGATCTATATAAAGAAATAAAACAAATTATAGATATATATATATAATGTAGATTTCATGTATTAAAAGCAAAAGAGTTATATATAATATATATACCTAAGTCACTTTGTGTTTGAATAAAAGATTTTGTTTTCTTATATGTTGTTTTACAAGTAATTCGAAGTTCTTCTTTAGGTTCATTAATACTTTTATTTAAGACATTAGGGAGCATGCCTGTGAATAAGCAGATGATTCCTAGTAAATAATAAGTGAATCCATAATCAAAAGGGAAAGAAAGTCCATTACTACAACTCCAAGCAAAGAGAGGGGTACCTATACATGGACCCTATATATATATAGTATATATATAGTATATAGAGTATATATATAGTAAAATATAATATTTTTATTATTTAAATATAGAATAAATAATAAGAATATATATATATATATATATATATATATATACTATAAATTTCCCTAATCCTCCAAGTATTTCTTGTATACTATTTGCTTTGGCTCTAAAGTCAGGAGGACAACTATTCACTAGAAGGACATAAGAAGCAGTAATAGAATTAAGGATATGGTATATTTAGTAGAAGAATGTATAAAGAAAAAATGAAAAAAAAATATTTCTAGTATTGGACTATTATGATAATAAATGATAATTATATGAATAGAATAATAAAAACAATAATAAAGGATATGAGAAGGCCAATATTCTTGTGAAAACACACCAAGCGTAGGACAAAAAGGCTACTAACCATTGAATCTATATATAGAATGAATAATATTATTATGAATCCTTATAGATAATAACAAAAAGTATATAAATATATATATATTTAAAAACATTAAGAAACATTATATATATATATACCCATAAGTCTGCATTATTTGCATATGAGGCAAGAGGGTATACAAACCAACCAATCGTATACATATAAGTGAAGAAGGAGAATATAGTTGTATTATTAAAAAGGTGTGTCATCAACGGATAGAGGATCGATGAGGGATTAAGATACCATTTAGTTATTATTTATATATATGGATGAAATATATATAATATATAAAATTGTATTATATATAAAGAAATAATAAATATAAAATATTTGAAAATATATGTATATAGATTAAAAGGATACGAGGTGCAATAGAACGTAGAATAGCTGTAGTCATATATATATATCCCATTTGTTCAGAATCCATACTAAATCCATGCTTTTCACGTGGATTAAGAAGGAGTAATGATGTAAGAACATCGTGAGTAGTTTGAACAAGAGAAAGAAGACCTATGTATAGAAATAAAGAAAAAAATATAAAGACATAATCAAAGTGATAATACAGATATATAAATAGCTCATAAAATAAAGAGTCCTAGAGAATAATAATAAATGTATATACCATAAAGCATAGCAGTGACAAGAACTTCTTTATTTCGAAGAAGAGTGATATAATTATCATCTTTATAAGCAATTCTTAAATTATCTTCTGTATTGAATGAACGACGTTCTTCAATATGCATGAAAGACTAAAAAAATATTAAAATATATATATATATATATAGTAGAGAAGATATAGAATAGATATTTAAAAAATTAAACGCATAAAAGAAAACACTTGTTTCTATTTAAAATATCATGATTATTTTATATACCTGTTCCTTAGTCATTTTTAATTGATTAATTTCTTCAATTCGTTCCTTTGTAAGTGTCTCTGGGATAAAACATAGGAAAAGAAGAATAGATATGATTATACAAAAAACAACAAATAAACAGGGCCATAAGAAAGAATACTATAGATCGATAGAATCATATAAAAAAAGAATTGAATACTAAGAAAACAGTTCTTATTATAAAGAGAAGTATATTATAAGAAATAAGAACTCCCTATTCACTATATATATACTTTAACTGTTTCGGGGAAAATATTCATAAGGAAGGGAAGATTACTTGCTGGATTACTAAAGAAAGCACCAACAAAAGGACCCGTGATTCTATATGAATAATAATAATAATAATGAAGATAATAATATATTTATATAGATCATTCATTGAATATATTATATATTTATGTTGCTCTCTTTATATGTCATATATATAATATGAAAATATCATAAATAAATATATCATACGTTCCAATACCATATCCTGTAGTTAGAAGAGATAAACACATAGCAATATTATCGTTACCACAAAATTCACTAGTAATCGTTTTCATTAAACTCCACGTGCCATCGAAAAAACCCCATAACATACGACCAATAATAGCTATTGTATATGTTTGAGAAAAGCCAAACATCAATATACCAGATGAAACACCTATGTAAAAATAATATTTATAATAAGACAAATATATCTTTTGACTATATACCTAAGAAACATAAAGTAATAGCATATTTTCGTCCACATTTATCAGCTAACCATCCCCAAGCAAACAAACCAGGAATTTGAGCTAGGAATGTGAATGAGGTTAAGTATCCTGCATAGTATCCAACATCAGAATCAAGAATCTATTTTTGAAAAAACGTGTAAAAAAATGAATAATCGTTAATTATAATATTTACATCCGGAAAAAAACGTTTAATCATAAATGGAATCATTGGCGTAGGAAATGTTGTAAATAAACCATTACAAAATGAAATAAACATCATAATCATCATTTTAAAGTATGGAAAAGAAGTTTTTTCCTTATTTTGTTCATCTTGCAATAAAGAAGATTCCATAATTCCACGAAGTTATAAGAAGAAAATACTATACAAAGATAAATGAATCGCAAAAAAAAATAATGTCTCCTTCATTATTTTTTTTTGTTCTTTTGGAAGTAATGTGAAATAATCGCGATTTTTATTCTGTGGAGTATCTCTATTTCATTTCTAAGGTAGTTTATTGGATGATTAAGAGACAAAATTAAATACATTCCAATAAGACATCTTTCCACTTTGTCAAGACCACCTTAAACGATTTCATGATTCATTTTCCCCAAGAAAAAACATTTTTCCATGGGGATTAGCGTTTCATACTTTCTATTTTTTAATTCTCATTAACAGCATACTCATTACTTCATTTCATAAAGCTTAAATGCCTTTAAGCTTACAACACTTATTAAATGTGAATTTCATTCATTATGTTCTGTTCAATACAGAATGATCAATTTATTGTCACATAAAACTTATAGTTTACAGTAATTGTTGCTTAACTTACGATAATGTATATGTGATATCATTAACAAAAAATATATAAAACATGGAAATTCAAAATAAAAAGAAATGAAAAAAACTACACTTACATTAACATATGAAAAAAAGAAAATGAATATATGAAGAATAATGATAAAGAATTTTATTTTTAAAAAATAAATTATTTACACAGTAAAGATTCGAAAAGATAGATTATTAGTAAAATTCCCCCAAAAAAAAAATTATATATCTATATAAATGCATAAAAAAAAAAGAATTCATATCTATCATGAAAAAATATATATATATATTATAAAATTAGAATTCATTCTTAAAAAAATTATGCATTTTGGTATTTCATAGGGTTTCTTAGAAGTTAAGATAGATCTGGTCGAAGATGAGCAGGATTAGACTGTTTGTTGTTCACTGGATCCGAGAGATTCTCATTTGTTTTGGCGGGGAATATATTTCCTGTGATAGTAGAGAAATCAAGATCTTGAATAATACGAAGAGGATGAGCTTCTGTAGTAAGAACTGACTTATTAAGATCTAAAAGAGGCTTAGGATTGAAGAGTAAGTAGAAATATTTTATTGTTTCAGAATAGAAGAAAGTCTCCGTACGATCATCAGGAGATCGTTCAACATCTCGAACATCTCCGTACGATCCGTATCCATGATTGGTCTGACATATCTTATTAATAGCTTTGAAAATATCCCAACCCCATTCAATATAAATCGGATCTTTTGTATATGTATATAAATAATAAAAACTCTCAATAGTTTCAGGTCTTAATAAATACATAGCTCCATTATTATCTACAGTCATCTTCTTTCCCCCTGGGAATTTCATGTTTTCAGGAGATAGATGTGTAGGTGTCTTCATATACATTTGATAGCATGTATATCTATAGAGGATATATATATATATATGTTTATGTAGTATATATAGATATATATATTACGCAAGTGATTTGGCATTTTTAATATCTTTCTCCACATTTAATGACGCTCCATGCATCACACCCAATACTAGTAATCCTATATATATAATATATAATATATAATATATAATATATAATATATAATATATAATATATAATATATAATATATAATATATAATATATAATATATAATATATAATATATAATATATAATATATAATATATAATATATAATATATAATATATAATATATAATATATAATATATAATATATAATATATAATATATAATATATAATATATAATATATAATATATAATATATAATATATAATATATAATATATAATATATAATATATAATATATAATATATATACCTGAATAGAAACAAGTTAAATGATTCATTTCATGAGCATAATTCTTTCCAGAGATTTTACCCGCATAAAGATAATGTTCAGGCTGATTTCGTCTTAAAAGAAGATTCTCTATGCCTGAAACTGCGTCTTGATAAGCTTTCAGTAATTTCTATATATATATGAAATAGTATAAATAAATATATATAAAACTATATAATATATTCCACAAAATAGAAGAAATATATATATATAAATATATATACCGGTTCTTTTTTGCCTCCATGTATCCATGCCTTAAGAAGATATTCATAATATGTATCCCCCATCCCGCCAATAGAAATCATACGACCATGGGGCTTCCCACGCTGCAAATCAAACTATAACATTATTTATATATTATTTAATATATATATTTAGTATAAAGAAATAGAAAAGTAAGGTAAAATAAATAAATGAATATATATACATAGATAGGGAAGAGTCCTTCTTGAGTATCTAGGGAGAGAAGATGATATGTCAACTTATTAATAGCCTTCGCAAAGGAATCGTTATGAGTATAATAAGAAAGAGTTCTATATTTAATATAATACAATACAATATAATATAATATAATATAATATAATATAATATAGAGTGTAGAATATAGAATATAATATTAATTAATATTAATATAATATTAATATAAATATAATATAATATAATATATAGTATAGAATATAAATACCTGAATTCAAGAGAGAGTGTTCCGAATTCCGCGAGACCTACTCGTTCATTTTTCGTTTTTCTCTTGGGTACATGGGAATGAAGATTAATATTACCATGAGGTAAACCTGAGGGTGTATCAAAAGCATAAAGGAGTCGACCACCCATATCCTTAGCCTTCTCTAAGTAGAGTGTATTATTTGTATATTCATATATAGAGAGAAGACCTCCAAGAACACGAATAGTAGTCTCAAATACAGAGACATAAGCATTCTGATCGAAATCTAAGAAGGCTTTGATCTATATACATATATAAAGAAATCAAATGAAAGTTAAATAAATATATATATATTTTCAATGATAATATATTCAAGTATTCATAAATAGCTAATCAATATTATTTATAATAATATATACATAATCTTCAGCCAATTGGATATCTTCCGTTCGATTCATTAAATACAACGTATCTAGAGAATCAAGAAGTGTCATCGATATATCTCCCCAATTGTCATTTGATCCCCCAGTAACGGGACACAATTCATCTTTTCCCCATGCATATTTCTTATATCTATAATAATATTAAGAATATACTTATAATTATGACATTAAAATCATTATAATAAAAATTACATAAATAAAAACAGGAAATAAATTATATATTAATCAATCGTATATATATATATTTATATCCATTCCAAGCAAAATCCATCATACGTTGAACAGCGTTCACACGTTCTGTTAATATGAGGGATTGTGCCTCTTCTAAAGACGCAGGTAATGAAAACTCGGTAATACCTATATAATAATATATATATATATATATATATATTATTTACCTTCAGCATAATTAATATCACTAACTAGTCTTAATTCCTTTATATAATCATGATACATCTTTTTCTTCTTATTTTCCTCAACTAACTGAGGATCCACTATATATATATATGATAAAGAATAATGCTAAATATTATTAAATATCAAATAATATATAATTTCACCACTATATATATACCTTGTTCTTCATCAGAGTCATCAAGAATAACAGTTGACTGTTTCCCGCGAGTATTTTTGGTGGCACGAACCATTTTCTCTTGATTAATTTGTCGAACACGTTCTGCAGCTGTTAAGACCTTTTCAGACTTGCTGAGAGTATCTGCAACTGATGACTGTCGTTGAGTAGTATCCTGTTGACCTTGTTTGGAAGTAGTTACATCAGATGAAGAAGAAGAAGAAGGAATATTATTGTTGGTCTTTATATCAGTATTTACAGATGATAAAGAAGAGCCTGTAGATGAAATAGAACTAGTTGTTTTCGTAGATATTTTCTCATTTTCTTCTTCTTCATCATCATCATCATCTTTAGTTGTACGAGAATTCATAACACTATCAGTATTCGTATTAGAAGGATCTGAACTCTTAGAAACAGATGTGTTCTCTGAAGATACTGACTTTAATGATGAAGATGACACATCAGAGGGTTTTAAATCATCATCATCATCCACTAGAGAGAAAATTATTTTTATAATGTATATAAATAAGAATATTATAATATATATATAGTGATTCATAAAAATAGAGTATCAAAATATACAATTTAAATTAATAAAATCATTTTCTTGTTGACGTTTGGTACCCTTATTTCTACTACTTTTCTTTGTTTTATATGTATCTGTTGATGATACGGACTTGACGCTAGATGAAGAATCTATATCCTTATTATTCTTTTCTATATTAACAGTTTCCTTCGTTATTTCATCACTAATACTCGTTATAGCATCACTTCTCTTTCGATGTTTTAAATTTTCTTCCTTCTCATATTGTTGGCGGGATTCTAATTTTTTACGACGAGTTAACTCTATTGATTCCTCTGTTTTTTCATCAATCTCCAAATGGCCACGTTCTTCTCCAGTTTGATTTCCTTCAGATTCAGAGTGTTTTGAGTATTGTTTCACACTTTTTAAAGAAGATTTCATAATCTCCATTAAGGTCTTTTTGGAGATTCCAGAATCTTCTTTCTCTTCCATTTCTCTTAATAATTTCACTAGAGAATTCAATGATTGGAAATCACCTTCTTGAGCAGTACCTCGTACTTGCGCCACTTTCTGTTTTAAACGATCAATAGTATCGGATTCTGTAGATGTACCATGTAATACACTTCCTACTGGAGTCATACTACCATACTTTGATATATGAGTATTATTATATAGATCTGTATCTTTTATAATATCTTTTTCCTTAGAAAGAGAAGAAGAAGATGAAGAAGAATGCTTATGTTTAGCGTTACGTCTCTTTTTATGTCCAGAAGATAAGTCACGTGATGAAAGTTTATTGGATTTATGACGTGTATTTTTCAATGAAATAATCTATAGAAATATTATATATATATATATATATATATACTTGAAGAGGTAGTGTTTTCATTTGTTCATTATCTTGATCAAGATTATCTGGATCTAAAGATAATAATACAGATGCTTGTTTATCCAAGAAACTAGAGAGGGATGCTCCACGTGACAAGATAAACGCATCTCCCTCAGTTAACGCATGATCCCAATACTATAACAAATAGAGAATAAGGCATTTTTAAAAGTATAAATATAAATATATATATAGATAAATAAATAGTATAATGTAATATATATACTTGAAATTTAGCAAGAGAACCATAGAGAGGAGAGAGATTATCATTCGAGACACCAAAGGAAAATGCAGAAGATATCTATATATATAAGAAAAATGAAGATTAATAACAAATATATATATATATATATAGAAAGAATAAAAGATATACAGAGATATATCGATTAATAAATGCAGAGACACCTAGTTGTCCATTAATATATACAAAGAATATATTATTCACACCATCCAATTTATCCGATTCTTCGTTTACTATAAGAATTACAAATATATATATATATATATATATATATATATATATATATATATATATATATATATATATATATATATATATATATATATACTATCCGGTTTACAAACAAGTGTGATATGAATCCATTGATCAGCTCTAGAATATAATAAAAATACATATATATATATATATATATATATATATATATATATATATATAAAGAATACAAAATAGCAACAAATATATATATATATACTCTTGAGTAGATATTTTAGCTGAGATAGTTTCACATCCATTAGAAGGAGAATGAAAAACAACTTTTAGATCACTATAATATAGAATAGAAATATAAATGAAAGGATATCAATTAATGTATGTATAGTAAATAATTTTAAGATGTCAAAAATATAATGAATATACAATAAGTAAATATATAAAGAAATAAATCATATATATATACAAGTAATCTTCATTCTCTTTAGATAAATAAATCATATATCCAAATGCTTCTGATCGTTTCTTACAACCAAAATAACGATTTGATATGATTACTTGATCACCATATAGACTTGAGTCCATTAATTCAACCCATAAAGATAACTAGTTATATAAAATAGATAATAAATAATAAAATACTGAAAATTCATTTTGATCAAAAGATTTAAATGCACGTAAATAATGCTTTCCACGAAATACAGTATACGCTCTATAACAATAACATAATATAATAGTAAATTTCTTAAAAAAATAAATACGTTGGTGGAATTTGTACTGTAAGTCGTTTATCATTATCTTTAATATTTGAAGAATACTTTGTAAAACTTGAAAATTGATTTGCAACTTGACTAAACATATATATTAGTATTAAAAAATGGAATAATAAAAATAAACGTACTTAAATGATTGTTTTTGCGAGGATTGATTGTTAATAAGAAAAACAATAATCGATAATGTAGCTATACAAGAAAAACCAATCATCAAAGGAAGAAGTGTCCTCACAATCCCATATACACTCACTATATACAATGATTTATGTAGATTAAATGATGTGCACTTACGTCTCGCCATATTGTTTTAATAAAAGAATTATAAACTCAGTAGAAGAAGATGGTTTTTATTCTTTTTCCTTTGTTTGTTTTCCTGTTTTCAGATTCATGATTGTTACCGAAACAAAACTGTCAATTTATAAATTTTCATGAATCTATAACAATAATATATTTCTTTTTTTCTATTGATGTCATGCATAGTTATATATAGATTTTCATATTTTACAATAATTTTCTTATCCTACTGTATACAATACCATTCTCATTAAGAAATTTCTTATTAAAAATCATTAAATTTTTCTTAATTATTATTTTTTTTCTATATAAAATTATGTAGATATATTTGTAGATATATTATATGAAAAACTTAGCGTTTTTGTTATTAAAACGTGATCAGTTTTTTTTTAATTTCATAAAAGCTTTCTCAATTATATATATTACAGTTCACTGTTTTTAATAAGATGTGTACATTATGAGAATGAAACTTTCTCAACATATCAATAGTTTTAGAATTTATATTAATGTTCTTCATATAGTTCGGTCAAAAGGATATATTGTGTAATGTTTATACTCAATCGTCACAATATGTTACTATAATCCAATATTTTAAAGTTCACAAAAACGATACAAATGACGAAATTTATCGTTTTTAAAGTATCATAATCACTAGTTATTTAGATGATGCTTTTGATTTAAAGTTAATTATATATGCTTCATTTTATAAAAGCAATTGTTTAAATAGTAATACTTTTTTATTGTTCGTTTTTTTTTTATTACGTTCTTAAGAAACTGATTTATAATATACTAACTTTTATAAAAATTGAAATTAATATTAAAAATATTCTTTATGTTCATTAGAATATATTGTCATTATATAATATAATATAAACGTGAATCAATACAATTTATAGGAAATAATAGTGAATTTCGATAATTATCTTTAAAGAGTCTATTAAGAACGATGGGTCTTGACACTATGTGAATGCATATTGTAATATATATATATAGAATTCAATATATATATAATTTTTAACAGTTCATCTTTGGCAAATTTATTAATTACCAAACGTATAGATTATAAAAAAAATGTAAGTCATCTTTTCATACAATTATATATATCTGAATATGATTTCTTATTAAAAAAAAACACAATATATGACTTTAAACCCTATAAAAAAGAAGCTTAAAGAATAAGAAAAAAGAGTGGATTCCTATTCTATAATTGTGTTCAGATCATAAGAGTCTATTTTGTTGAGATTCTAATGAATAATGGGAAACAGAAAGCCATCCATAATTTCCCATTTCTTTTTCGATAAGATATAATATCTAAATGAAGAGACAAATGACTTGCTAATTATGGGACCTTAATTGATCCATATGACCAGAATCTAGTTTGACAAAAGGAGCCTTTTTAAATAAAACTCCTTTTATATGGTCTTTTCGTTTTCTTAGGAAAAAAATATATATTTTTACCAATCAGAAAATTCGTGTTTTACAACTCTTTATGCGACGTCATTTGTGACACATAACTTGTGTGTTTCTATATTTTTGTGTTATGAGAAAAGTCTATGCATAATTTATTTGTTGTTTTGCATCTAAAATGAAAGTATTTTTCGTTTTTTGCTTTATTTTATCTGTTTTTGCATTAGATAATGGTCTTGCTTTAACACCCCCTATGGTATTTTGATAAAAAAAGTCTTCTTTTATGAATTATTCTCATTATTTTCTAATGATTATATATATATATAAAGGGTTGGTTACCTTGGGAACAGTTCCAATGTCAAATTGATTGTGAAAAATATCCTACAAAATGTATTCATGAAAATCTTTTCCTTGATATGATGGATCGACTTGTCGAAGATGGATATCGTGATGCTGGTTATAAGTATATATATATATATATATATATATATATATATATATTTGTTTATTAAAGAATTATAAATAGTTTTTTTTTCTTAACAATTATTGAATTATTTATATAATATAAAGATTCTAGTAAAAATAATTAATATATTATAATATAGAGAATCAATATTGATGATTGTTGGTCTGCTAAGAAGCGTAATGATGATGGATTTATCATTGCTGATCCTATTCGTTTTTCTCATGGAATTCCTTATCTTGTTGAAACTGCTCACTCTAAAGGTCTTTTATTAGGTATTTATAATGATTATGGTACTTTAACTTGTATGGGTTATCCTGGTTCTGAAGGTAATTTGATTAAAGATGCTCAAACATTTGCTTCTTGGGGAATTGATGCCCTTAAAATGGATGGATGTTATTCTAAGACTTTAGATCATCCTGATGCTTACCCTGGTATGTCTCATTTCCTTAATGCAACTGGTCAACATATTTTATTCTCTTGTTCTTGGCCTGCTTATGCTGCTGATAAAGATAACTATACTTATTATGAAATGTTACCAAAACATTGTAATTTATGGAGAAATTATGGTGATATTACTAAGAAATGGGAAGATGTATTAGATATTATTAATATGTTTGGTAATACACCTATTTGGGGTAAATATGCTGGTCCTGGTCATTGGAATGATCCTGATATGTTAGTTATTGGTATGAAAGATGGTCTTAATAAATATGAATCTGAAACTCAATTAGCTCTTTGGTCTATTCTTGCTGCTCCCTTATATATGACTAATGATTTAAGAGATATTGATGATTGGGCAAGAGAAATTCTTCTTAATAAAGAAGTTATTGCTATTGATCAAGATATACTTGGTAAACAAGGATATAGATTAACTGAGAAAGATAATGATCAACAAGTTTGGGTACGTCCTTTAAGTGATAATAGATGGGCTATTGCTTTATTAAATTCTGGTGAAAAAGAAACTTCTATTTCTATTAATTTCAAAGATATTAATGTTTCTGGTAAAGTCCAATTAAGAGATTTATTCTTACATAAAGATTTAGGTACTTTTGAATCTGAATATACAAATAGTTCTATTCAACCTCATGCTGTTCAAATGATGCTTTTAACTCAATAAAAATAATTTTGCTTCGATTGATCATATATATATATATTATTGTTTATTTTTATATTCAAAATTTTATTTTTCAAACTACAATACTTTAATGTTTTAACAATGTAATATTTCAATAGTTTCAACAAATCATTGTATTCTTATGTATATCTGTTGATAATGTATAAATAATAAACTATATACACATTTTATTAATAATTGTTGTATATATTTTAAAAAATAATTATCTACTATTGTATATATATACAAAGCATATATATACACTTTATTAGTAATTGTTGTATTATAAAAAAAATAATTATCCACTATTATATAAAGAAATATATATATTTAATTAGATGTATCATACATAAAACCTAATTAAAAATAATAAGATTCATTTAGTAAATAAATATAATAAATCACAGTGATTTATAATTATTATAGTATTTTCATTATATATATATATATATATCTATGGTTACCCAACACAACACAATATATAATTCAAGCTTTAATAAGAAAATTATTCATATACATAACATATAAAAATATAAATATAAATTGCATAAGCAAAAAGAAAAAAAGAAATGTATATACAAAAGAGTAATAAGATAATTACTTTGAAATATTTGAAAAAATACAAGAAAACTAATATTTAAGAAAATAGTTAATAGAGAAGTCAAAACCAGCACATGATATAAGTAATAAAAAATATATATGTATATAAAAAAATTATCTTAAAAAGAGTGAAATTAAGGGAATAGTAATATTTTATCGAAGTTATAGCAAAAAACAACTTCTGATTAAATATCGAACAGTTTCTAACTGAAACAGAGAATAGGCAATTCAAAAAGGGAAGAAATATGAAAAGGAAGTAGCAAATTAACAGACAGTGTTTATTTAATAAAAAAAAAATATGTGCAAAATAAAAAATAATAAAAATTAAGTGTTTATAAAAACAATAAACAAAAAACTTAAAAAAAGAATATATAATTTAATAATAAAAAGAAATATGAAAAATATATATAGATATATATATTTAATATATATATCTAAAAAAAAATACTATTATCATAAATATCCAAAAGTAATATATGTATAAAAAGTATAAAGATTTAAAATAAAAATAAAAATAATCTATAAGACTATATTGAATTAAATAATAAGAGAGAAATTAAAAGGATAGAATTACTACGAGAAGGGTTGTTAACAGAATAGACACGAATGGCATACTGAGAATAACTTGAATTAAAAACGTAATTATTATTTAGAATAACCACATTATAAATTTCTTTTGACTTTAAATTTCTTATTTAATATTATAAATAGAATTATGAAATGAAAAACAACTTGTAAAAAGATAAACTGACAAATAATAAAATATTCAAAAAAAAAAAATAAAAAGGAAAAAAAAATATATAATGAACCACGAAGATATCCCTTAGTAAAGGAGATAAGAGTGAGTAACTAATATAATAGAAATAAATGGAGAATATAAGAGTTCTGTCTACAATTGAGAAAGTAGTACAGATTGATCGGTATAAACCACAGGCAGAGTTGAGGAGAAACGGTTATTTGACATAATATAACCATGAGCACGAGACTTCATGGATTTCTTTTCATTTTCAATTTTCCGTTTCTTTATGATATGAATTGATAAACTAATAATATATAGAATACAAAGTAAAACAAGAATGATAACAAAAACATCCAGAAAAATATACACAGGACAAGTTGCTTGTATATATTCTTGTTGTTGGATCCAATGGGAGGATAAAGTAATTGAAGGAATAGAAAAGGATACTTGTTTATCTACAAGATCTTTAAGAAATGAGTTTGTAACTATATAATTATAGACTGATTGATTGACAAAATGTACATATTCAGAAGGACAGACAAGAGATACTATTAAGTATGTACTATTGTCATATATTGATGTATGTAATACAGAAGATGAAGAAGAAGACGAAGAAGAAGATAATGAAGATGATGAAGATGATAAAAAAGAAATAGAACTTGGGAATACAAAACGACTTAAACTGTAATTAGTTATATCACGAGAAATATTAAATCCTTTTAAAATACTGGTTTCAAAGAAAGTATTGAAAGTACTATTTAACAGATATATATCATATCCCTTTAAAGAGAGGTCTCCTAATTGTTCAAATCGAATAGGAAAACGAAGTATTGTTGATCCCTTCACAGGAATTAACGTATGTTCTTTACTAGCTCGAGTACATGACTCGTCATTGATAGATCCCCATACAGGATTCTTTTCCTCTAGAAAACACGGGCGATAACGATACCCAACAGCTGCACGTGTGGTACAACGAATATAATTGGTAGTTCCTGCTTCGGTAGCTGGCCAATCTCCTTCAGTATTACACATATAAGCAACAATAATAACTCGTATAGTAATAGTTACATTAGTATCTCGATTGAAGGCAGTAATTCGATATTCATGTGATCCTGCTGTTTGTTTAGGTGTACCACTAATAACTCCTGATCGTGTATTAAAGAGTAAACCATTTGTAAATAAAGGAGAAATAGACCATCCAGATATATAGTTCTGTATAGTAGGTGATAAAGTTTGAATAGTTTCATTCTTATAGAATATCATAGTAGACATAGGATAGGCTACAATAGGAGTTTTATAAATACATCGATCTATAACAGGAGACCATTGAGGAGGATTTGTTGATAGACATGTACGTTCATAAGCTCCTTCTAAATACTGATTAGTACAAGGTTTTGTAAGAGTAGTACCCTTAGGTGTTTCTTGCCAAGTATCTTCAGAAGAGCAAGTACTAACATAAATATGTACACCTAGAGTAGTAACACTTAATCGAGAAGAAGTTATATTATTATTATCATCAATATCATAATGACATACGATAAGATAATAAGCATTTTCTTCAGATATTGTAATAACTCCAGTTATTTCTCCTGTAATTGTATTTAAAGTAAGTCCATTAGTTAAAGCAGGATGAATTGAAAAGGAAAGACAAATACCTCCAGTAATAATAGGAGGAGGAATAATAATCGTTTGATTCTTCTCCGAATGTATAAAATCAGGTGTATATGATAGAGTAGGAGTAGCAAGTATACATGTAGAGACTGTAGAAGACCAAGAACATTTAGTTTTCGATTGATTTGTAGATAAACATTGTCGAGTAAGAGATCCTGTATAGTAATGCTGTGACATACTATAACTAGGACAATCTAAGGATTGTATCTTATCAAAACCTAGAGATGGCCATATATAGGATACAGTTACATTTCCTTGATGAAAAGAATCTTCTTCTTCTTTACATATACATTCATAGACCCTTAAGGTTATGAAATTAGTGATTATAACTCCCACTTGACTATATGCTTCAATCTTATATGTAACAGGATTCATAAGAGATGGACAATTCACACGAATAACACCATTAATAATAGTAATACAATTTATTGATTTACCTTCTTCAACAGTACTTATCCAAGATACAATAGTTCCTGTTACTTGAGGGATTATTTGTTTATATTCATTGATTAAGAGATCATATTGACTTTGAGAATATATAACAGAAGGATAGATATGTTCATCAATACATGTCTCTTCAATAGATTCCCAAGATGTAGTATGTAACTGTTTATTCTCTAAACAGAGTCGACGTCTAGTACCAATAGTTCCATTACTACAGGGTATCTCTGCATATGTATTCTTATATGTATTTGGCCATATAGTATTTCCCATACACCATTCATTAATAAGAACTCCCTCAACTGCTATAGATATCATCTGTTCCATCATAATAGATTCATCCCAACTTGTAGCAGTAATAGTATAATTTGTAAGAATACTTTCTTCTTTAGGTATTCCTGATATATGGCCTGTTTTTAAGTTTAATTCAAGACCTAATGGAAGTAAAGGATATACACTAAATGTGATACCTAACGAGTCTACAATAGGAATAACACTAATATTTGTTTGGTTACTTTGACATATAAAAAGAGTATATGGATATTGGAATCGTGTGAATGGAACAAAAGAACATTTTGATCGATCAATAGTAGTATCTAAGATACCATTATTACAGAAACGAGACATAGATCCAGTATAGAAGAGACCACAAGGAACATAAGAATAATCATTAAAAATAGTTGTAGGCCATAATGTAGTATTATCATAACAAAGACCAGGATAACGTTGTATTTTCATTTGAAATTCTGAGAGATGAAAACTATGTCCAAATTTAAGACATTCTTCATTATTATCAGATAATAAAGGACTATTTTCACATTCAGTAATAGTCACACGATAATAGTTATATGAATTAATTTGATAGAATTGATAAGTTTTCTTCTGATAATAGATAGTCCAGAATTGTTTAGTTACTGAATGAAGTTGTACCCATTGTTTTTGATCATAAGATCCTTCAAGTATCCATCCACTTGGATGATTTATATTACAATTATTAGCAGTAATAATAGTATAAGAATTAAAATTATATTTACGTTCTTCAGGAGTATTTAATATAAAGGATACACCTTTACATATATAAGGAACATAGAATTGTGTATAGATATCACCATCAATAAGTGTATCTACAGTATGACTATTATAACCAATATAACTACTTTTAATATTATATTGATAATTATAATTCTGATTATCAATAAGAATTTGGAAATTAACCCAGAAACTATATTGTGGAATAGTTTGATTTCTTCTATGAATTTCAATACCAAATATATTTGTATTTGCTTCATTAAAATATTCTTTAACTTGAACTTGAATACTATATTCAAGTTGTTTATATTCATTAAAATCCTTTAAAGCAAGTGTAAATGAATTAATAGGTCCTTCAGGCATATTATATCGAAATAATTCAAATCCATTCATATATAGAATAGCACCACCATAAACATGTATACTACAAAGTGCACTTGCTGTTATAACTAATATACTTTCTGGCTTAGGAGTAATATATTTATAATATTGTGTAATAGCAGAAGATGTAGGCATATTACTAGAAGGTCCATTAGTCCATCCATCATCAATAATAGTAGTTGATGTCCATGTAATATCATCAGGATAATAATGAGAATTATCAGAAATAAGATAATACCAAGGTGTAGAGAGAGGGTTACGTGAATGTTCTACAATGAATTGAAATGTAGAAGTTAGATAACCATAATATAATGTATATGGATTACTTCTAAGTGAATTCTTCTGTTGAATATATAGAACTGCATTTTCCCATCCTTCTCCACTAGGTTCTGATAATATAAGACTATATATACCTGGTGTCAAACAATAACTATGAGAGGTTACAGTATTAGCAGGAAAAACAGATTGTTTATCTAGAACATCGGATAAATCTTTATCAAATTCAAATTGAAATACTATTTCATAAGAAATAGTTAAATCATGTGCATTATCTCCACGATGAACACTGATTGTAATAAGTTGTTGTTGATCAGAGCATGTATTTGAAGAAATAGTAATAGTTGTATTATAAGAAGTATCAATAAGAGTAGTACCTTGAATAGTAACTTCACAATCACGAATACTTTCCTTAAGAATTCCATTAATTAATCCAGTATTCATATCTAACCATAATCCCTTAGGAAGAGAACCAGAAACTATTTGGAAAGATTTATAATTCGTTGTAGGTATCATTGTATCAGCAGTAACGTTTGTTAACAGAGAAACTTCATTCTTTATATAGGATAAAGGATGATAAATAAGTGAATACGTATTCTCAAGAAGAAGTTCAATTTCTCCTAAAGCTATATATTCCTGGTTATTTGATGGCTTAAAAATAAATGAATAATAATAATAACTATTACGATGAGTACGTGTATAGAAACATAGTTTCTGTCCTCTTTCAAACCATTGAACATTTTCTCTTTGATCAAGTTCCCAACAAATACTATTTGTACAACCAATAAAGTACCAATTTTGAGGATCATAAGAAGAAGGAAGTGAACTTAATATAAGACAATACTTATTCGTATATTCAAATCGATATTTTGAATTATAATATAAGTAGATATGAAGTGTTTTATTTCCCATAAAAGATCCAATCCAGAAAGTAGAATAGAATCCATCTAAAAGAGTATTCACATTTGAATGATCATCATCTATTTGTTCAGCAGGTTCTGTTTCATCTTTATATGTATAATTATAAGAATATGATGTATTCATCCTTTTATAATCATCGAAAATATCAATAAGAGAAACAGTCATATCAAAAGTACGAGCAGATAAATGAGTAGCTGTAAAGAATCTCAAGCTGTAAGTGAAATTAGATTGAGCAGGGAGTGTCTGATTATAAGGTAAATAAATAGCAAAGGAAAGGATATTTAATCCATCTTTAATAATCTCCATATCAAAAGATAAAGATGTATATGGAGAATTTGAGTTATATACTTGAGATGATGTTTGACTATCAATACCTATTAATAAAGAAGGATTTGAAGAAGTTGATTTCAACTCTTCATTATTATTATATCTTTTAGTTTCTTGCTTATTATTATTCAAGAATAGAAAATCATTAGTACTATCATAGAGAACACCTCCATTCATATATATAATAATAGGATTAGATGTAGAAAGACGAATACCCATTCCATGATAAGTAGATTTCTTTAATAAGAAGAATTCTCGTCGGAAATAAGCAGTATGTGATGTTATTTCAAGATCAGGAATGGTATAACAATTAGACCAATGACTATCTTGTCGAAAATCTTCTGTATTCCAATTTGAAGGGACATAAGTATTATCGAGATGACAAAGAGTATCTTTATCATAGGGAAGAATAGTATAAAGAGTATTAATAGTATAAGTATAAGAAAATGTATTACGAAGAGTAGCTCTGAATATAGTATAAGGAGAATGACGACTTTCAATAGAGAGAGTTAATAGAGAATATTCAGACCATCCAGGATTATAAGGATTATATAATGTAAGTGTAAGTAAACCTGATGGTACACATAAAGGAAATATAGATTCTTGATTTGATTCTCCATGAATATTAATTAATGTTTGTGTTCCTACAACTATGGAGAAATATTCATAGGAATAATGTTCTATATCCGAAAATTTATGTATATACAACATAGAATATTTATCACTACTACATTCTTTTATTACCATAGAGAACGTATAAGAATTATTAATTTTTGTAACAGAACTATAAGCAGTAATAGTGATTTTAAACGTACCTATTTCTGAAGCTGTTCCTAAGATAGATCCATCAAAAGTTTCAAAGTATAATCCAAGAGGTAAAATTGAGTGAATTTGAAATTGAGAGAATCCAGAAGAAATAGGAAATAGAGCAATACTATTCATATCTTTATAATAGCATGAAGTAAGTGGAGTATAAGTAAGATTTGAAATATAATTGAGAGGAATAGTTAATAAAACAATTTCAGAGAGTTCATATTTATTAGAATGACCTTTTGTTTCATATATGACTAATTTATATATATTAAAAGGATAGAATGAACTTGGTATATTCATTATATAAGGAGTAGTTGGAGATAAGAATCGAACTTGACTAGAAGCAATAATAGGTATCCACTCTACACCTTCATCATTTGAACCAAATAAACCAAATTTAGTAATTGTATAATTAGAGTTTAACATAGGTGAATATAAATATATACAATTAACGAACTCATAACGACCAAGAGGATATAGAAAGAAGATAGCATGATTTGTTCCTACAGTACCAAGATAATAAGTATCAAGTGAGAAATCAACAACATTATTAGGATTAAATGTATCTATAGATGGATCTGAAATGAGAGAAGTAGAAGCTGTAGATGAAAATGAAGTTAATGAAGAAGAATATGAAGGGAAATATAAGTCTGTAACAGTAATATTTTGTAAGCGTCGACTATGACTATCTAAGACATAATACATATAAAGATTAAATGGATCTCTCATGGATTCAGATGATTTTGGAGTAATTTGAACAGCAATTGTAATTGAACTAAATGGCTTTAGATAATAATCATAATTAGCATCAATATGTTGATAATAAGGTGTTGATGGTAAAGTTCTGGAATGAGAGTGTCGCCAAGAAGAAAGACGAGAATGATTATTATTCGCATAATTTGTATTTATTTCACTTATAGGATACAATAAGAGACCATTCACATATATAGTAATATTATGCAATGTAGAAAATCCTATTATAAATGACGAGAATGTATCTATGGACTGAGGAATATTTGTTTTATATCGATAATATATAACATCATTTGTACTTGGAAATTGATGAAGACAATACTCCGGCCAAGTATCATCATTAAATACAATACTCTTCCATAAATTATTATCTAAAACACCATTATGATATTTCCATTTATTTGAAGCAGATATCATATTTGTTGCTATATATTGTTTTAATTATTTAATTGTATAATTTATTTTTAATAATAAAAATAAAGCAAGTTAATAATATATACGAAAAAAAGACCAACTATCATATGTTCCATATAATAATGAATCATATAAAAGAACTGTATCATCATTATAAATAGTAATACTTGACTCTGGAACCCAACCAGAGGGATCTCTAAAATCAACAGTATATTAAAATTATCATATATAAACATTAATAAATATCTTACGGAGAACTTGCAACTAGCGTATAGAACATCGATTTCAAGCATAAAGTATAATTATATTCGACATAATCTTTTGCACTTCCAGAAACATCAAGAATCGTATCTCCAAGAATACTATATCCTTCTTTAATTCTAAAACCTTCTATTGTAGCATTTTGTTTATAAACTCTTCGAATATAAATTTGAGATTCTTGCTCAAGACACGTTAATGATAAGCCTATATAATATCAACTATGGGTTATATAAAAATATACAAAATTCAATGAACAAGAATAGAAGAAGCATCATATTAGTAAGGAAAAACAAAATGAGTCGTTCATGTATGGTTCTTTTGTTTCCCCTTGGGAAAGACTCAAAAAACATAACTCTTCACCCACAATTAACAGCCAATCATCAAAGCGAAAATCAAGGCGAAGCCATCATTTTGTATTACCACATTTTTTTCTATCATGTCCTATTATTTTCATCAGAGCCTAACAAAAAACAATAATTTTGCCTTTTATCCTATTTTCTTCTAGTTGTTATATTTCTCTATTGTGTGAAAAACGATATAAGTGGTGTTCGTGAAAGATGATACAACAATCTAAATGTCTTGATGATCAATGTGATGATTTGTTACATCACTCAAGTATTATATGACATGTAATTGTTATCTGTTCTTTAAAACTTTGAGAAAAAATATTCTTTTAACTTTTTTGTATGATTGATGAGATTATTATATGATGAATATTGAATAATCACCATTTATAATCTTTGTTATATCTATTGATTAAACTTTTGAGTCTATGAATTAATAAATCGAATAATCAATCAAATGAACAGTGTTTTATAGATAAAAACCATGAAAATTCGTGTAGAGCAAATGATATATATAGAGAACTATAAATTAGTTGTTATAAGATAATAAAAATTATTATTTTTTATAAACAAAACTACATTTTATAAGATAATGTTGATTACGTAATACTTATAAATATTATAATAATATAACTAAGGAAAGAAACTACACAAAAAAGAAATAAGAAATCGAAAATACATAATAATAAAATAGATAAAAATAGATATAAGTAAATGTTATAATTATTCTTTCTTTATGAAAATAAAATACTCATCGAATCATAAAAGAGTATTTATATTTTAATGATGCATAACACAAATATATATATGTTATATAAAGTATTAGAAAGATATTTATAAGTAATCATATAGGTTTAGAAAGTAGTAGATAGATGTATTATTCAGTATAGCTGAATAATAATAATATAAATTATACATATAGAAATATAAAAGTATATTTTTTAAATGACAATATACAAATATATACTCATTATGAAAAATAAATCATATAAATAATAAATCACCACATATTTAAAATCAATCAAAGTGAGTAGAACAGATATAGTTTTAGATAAAAGAAAGAATAATATTCTTAAAGAATAAGAACTAATTAAGGTATATTCTTCTTCAGTTGGTTAATATTCTTTGTTGGAGGTTTATTCATAATAAGATGACCAGAACTTAATGCACCAGAACGAGATTCAATAGTCTTTAAAGACTCATTAGGGGAAGTAGGCTTTATTTTCAACTGAGGATCTCTTGCTAAGAGTGGATTTGAATGACGATTAATAGCAGAAGACCCAGAAATAGGTCGTTGATTAGAAACAGAAGCTCGTTGGATTTTGCGAGAGAATTCTTCACTGATGAGTGGTTCAGGTCGTCGACTTTGAAGTGTATATCGAGAAAGAGGAAGATTAATAGGGACAACAGGAGAAGGAGACGATAGATATGATTGATGATTCGATTTACGAGAAGGAGATGCAGAAGGAGAAGAAGCTACAAGAGAAGGAGGAGATTGAAGAGATGTACGAATAGTAGGTTGTATTGAATGGATATCTGAAGATAAAGCTGTTCCTCGAGGAGAAGTAATAGTAGTAGTAGTAGTAGTTGTAGTAGTTGTAGTAGTTTTAGAATGATGATCCGGAGAGAAGAATCGATGAGATGAAGAATATGTTGGTATATTAATATCCATAGAATATCCATCTACAAGAGGAGTTGATGTAGTAACATAATGATCTACAGATGTAGTTGATGTAGATGTAGAAGAAGAAATTCGTTCTTCTCCTGAAGGAGGTATTGTTATATTTACATTATTATCATCATGAGCATCCTCAGAATCATTAACTGTAGCATTTGGATTCAAAGGACTCGAAAAAATAGGTTTACCTCGAATAGCATTACTATTTAAAGTGATAGAATTCGACCCTTCACTCTCTTCTGTCTCTAATTTTGAACTACTTCTATTTCTCGAATTAACACTTGAAGGAGAAAGAGAATCAGATGAAGCTTGATATTCAGTAGCAAGATGAGATAAAATCAATGGACTTGCAATATATCCTTGTGTCTTTAATGGTGGAATTAAAGGATTTGGACTGTCTATGGGATTACAAGATCGACTATTAAGAAGTTCAGGAGTTTCAGAAGTTTCCAATTGACTATCACTTGTAGCAACATCTAAATTAATAACATCTGGACCTAATGCTGTCTTAGATTTATATACAATACTAGCAGGAGATATATATCGGTCTGTATCATGACTAACAGAACTTGGTGACTCTGAACGAATGACACTTAATGTGACATTGAAATTAGGGTTTAATTGACTAAGAACAGGTATTGGAGGTTGTGGAGGTATAGGATGAAGAGAATGTTGTGTGTTATCTGTAGAAGGAAGACGACTAGGAAGTGATCCACGAATATTCACAGCAGCAGGATGACTGTAGTTTTGATCAAGAACAACACTGGCTGATGATGCAGGAAGAGCACGAGTACGCATAATCGTAATACTATCTCCATGAGTATCTCCAAGTGGAGATGGAGGTCCTTCATCTTCTCCTGGAGTCTCTACTGTATTTATATCATGAACAACCAAAAATGGATTCTTATTTTCTTCTTTTTCCTCATCATCAGTAGTTTCAGTGTCGCTATATTCATCATTAATTTCATCACTATCTATTTCAAATGGTGATCCTTGCATAGTAACAGCAGTTACAGGAGTATCAGTAGTTGCATCAGTAGTCTTAGATGTATTTGATGTCTTACTATTTCGCTTATGTGTTCCACTACGTCGACTCTTCTTTTCCTTACTTACTCGTTTTTCTGTATTAACGGCTGTATCAAGTATATTTTGAGGTAAACATTCGGAAGCAAGACGTAAGGAAGAAGGTTCTATTACATGAGTCGATAGAGAAAGAGAAGGAATGGGACGTGTTAATGAAGAATGATTAGATGATAATTGAGGACTATTTGAAGGAGTTACTCGTGGAGAATTAATTCCTTCCTGAAGTCTCAATTGTGCTTTAATCACACTGGAATGGGTTGATGGAAGTATAGGAACACTTTGACGAGCATATATATGCATAGCGGGATCTGTAGAATTCTTTATTTCATTGATGGTTTGACTTATTGTTGGAAGAACCTTTTGGGGTTTTATCCTATAAAAAAAATCATAAAGTAAAATATATACCTACAAATATAATATGAAATATACGCATCTTCTTTTGAATCAGTTGAAGGATCCACTTGTTGTGACTAAAAATTATTAATTATAATAGAAAAAAAAAATGATATATATATTTAGTAATCATATCGTAAAATATATAATAATTACTTGACTTCTTGTGTGAAGTATCATTTCAGCTTCTAGAGAAATAAAGATATTATATATAATATATAATATATAATATATAATATATAATATAAAATATATTATATACCTGTAAAGAATCGAGCTTGTTTATATGCTTTTTCTTCATCGATAAAATAAAGGAGTATTAATCCGATGAACAATCTAACTAATTCAAAATAAAACACATAAAGTTCATCATCATAAGGCTAGATATAGTAATATAGTGAGATAGAAATATATATGAATATATACAGAAAGAATAGCTTCAATTAATGGACCAAATACACAACTATATAAATAATGAAGAATAGAATAGATAAGTATATATACCTAAATTGTTCGACTGTACTATAAACAGCGAATAATTCAGCCTCATGTCCCTCAGGAAGAGAAGTGGCAAATATAGATCTTGTATAGGATTGAAGGACACCAACAGTAAGAGATAGTGATGAAGTGACGATCATACCGATGGCATAATGAGAGATATATTCAGCAATAGGACTGAGTAAGAGGAGAGCATAAATAGATGCTAATAGGAGTATAATAATACATATTGTTATGTAGACTTTAAAACTAGCTGAAACACTAGAAATATTAAATGAGATCATATAAAAATTATATAAGAGATATACAAGATAGAACAGAGAATACAGAGCATATTTCCTATTCCCGCGAGAATAGGTCCAAGGTAAATAATGATTAATGGTCCATACTTTTTATCTACACCATTCCATACAAAATATTTATCCAATAAGATAAACGCTATAATAATAATATATATATATAATGATTGATACAGTGGTGAGTATAGAGAATAAGTACATACAGACATTTGAGAATGTATAGAGCGATCCTGCTGTGAAAAAGAGGAGAGATAGTATACGTTGTAACATGGGAAGACTCTTTAGGTTACTGAAGGTAATCTTATCTATAGAATATATATATATAGCGAGAGAAAAAAAATGGATGGATAGATAGAGAAAGAGAGAAAAATTTGAAATAATTTAAAAAATGAATATATTTCATAAATATAGAATATATATACATCTTTTTAAGGAATAGCAGAAAATGCCTTTTTGCTCTGGAGAATAGAGTTGTTCGTCTTTGCCATGACGACGAGGAAGCATATTCATACTGAGAAAGGTCATCGCTAGCCATCTAGAAGAAGTAGAATATATATATATATATATATATATATATACACTAATCCACAAATGACAACAGATATGCCATAACTGTCAGAAGAATAGACATATACAAGAGGTAACTATAATTAAGTAGAAAAACATGATTTAGAATATTATTTAAAGGAGATATATACACAAATGAAGAGACATGCTGTTCCAAATATATATCCTATTAAATAGCCCCAGTTACTGATTTGGTGCTGAAGAGCTATTCCAACAGGGTATCGTTTCTTAACTATATATTTAGTTACAAGAAAAATGATATAAAATACAATCTGTGGATATATAGGCTGAGTGTGATCTGGCTAATATAGGGAGAAGTGTGTTATATCCAATCATACAGCATCCATAGCATACATTACTATAGAGAATAAATACAGATGAGATAGAGAAATAATATACCTGATTATAGTGATAAGAGTGCCCAGATACCATGTGGCTGTGTTTGTGAAAGGGATGAAGAATGTAGCAATAGAACCAATTAAACTAAACCAGAACATTTGAGAATAACGATAATACTCTATAAGTAAGAAATATAATAGAAATGAATGTAAAGAAGTAGAAGAAAACATGAACTATACTGAAATCAGCAGAAGGTCCAAAAAGTAATACAAATATAATTTGTAAAAAGATAGAAGCAGCGACACTGTATGTAGACTAAATACAAAAGGATAATAAGAAATAGATAAAATATTCATTAATGAAGAAATAGACATAAATTAAATATTTAATGATTTGTTATTAATATAAATAGCAATACATATATAAAAACAAAAATTAATGTTCTTTTATATAAATAAAGCATATAACTAAATAACAAATAGTAAAATTACTATTACTATTATATATATAAATCTATATAATCATACAAATGATTTTGCACTAATATTTAAGTTTCCTACTGAGAAGGAGGGCATGAAGGAAGTGACTCCATCCGATGTCATACATTGAGAATAATCAGCTATTTAAATGAAAATAATAATTATTATTAAGCATATATATATAATATATACGTAGTCCTGGACATAGTTGATGTGTTCCATTATTAATACACCCAGCAGTTATTGGAGAAGTATATGATTAAGGAATATATAGATATAATAGAAAAACGTAGACTAGGTATACTCAATAATAATATAATAATTATATAATTCATACGAAAATAATACTCAAAATAATAATAAAAATAAAAATAGTAGAGGATAAATAAGAATACAAAATAAATAACAAGAGAAAGGATATTAAACAAACATAGTATTCTCAAATTCAAAGTATTTATGTACAATATTAGCATCACCTATCATGTTAGGACAAGACTAATATGTAATATAAATAAATAAAAGAGTTATTTAAAAATACATATGGAAATCCAGCAGTTTCATAACCAATTTTTTCCAAGAATAGCGTTAGAAAGCATGCCATAGCTCCAGAAGAAAAAGCAGAACTAGCACCATCAAATAAACACCTATAAAAAAGAATTGATAATAAAAACTAATTTGATAACGCATACCATCCCCAAAACTCCTTTTTAGTTAGAACAGGATCATCTTTGTTATCATCAAGTTTTCGAGAACTTGGTAAATCAAGTAGTGCATTAACACATACATTCTTTTCCAAAGAACGCCTTCTAATTTGAGACATAGTTAGCCAATCTA
The DNA here is from genome assembly GCA_039096225.1 of Blastocystis sp. Blastoise. Taxonomy (NCBI): domain Eukaryota; class Bigyra; order Opalinata; family Blastocystidae; genus Blastocystis; species Blastocystis sp. Blastoise. Next base: position 29,972 of record JBBPEB010000004.1, read on the forward strand.
GATTTCTTTATAAAAGTCAATAAATTAATAAGAATATCCGAATGTAAAAGAAGAGCTTTAATAATTAATTGGAAAAATACAAACAAACTGAAAAATAGAGTTTAACCACAAATAACTGACATTTTTGTCTATAAAAGAAAAAATAACAAGAAATGACACATTTTAGAAAAAAAAGCATTTTTTTAACTGTTAAAGATATAAAAAATGAAACATATTGATATTTGATATTAGACAAGATGTGAGTCAATAATTTTAATATTTTAAAAACATAGTCTTCGTGAGTTCAATTGTTAATTGTCAATCAATTCATTAGAATTCTCATTCTTATTTAGATTCGGCTTATCAAGACTCTATATGAGTTTAAACATAACTAAATACAAGAAATATTTTATTTTTAATTTTAATTTTTATAGATTTGAGTTTATATAATGTAACTGGTTATTCTTTTGTTCTATACGTCAGATAGTGTCTACACTTTTGGGTATAACGTAATGAATAGAAAAACAGAGACATTAAAAGATAATTGGAGATAAACTTAATAAGAGATTAGCAATAATTTAAAACAGTCTTGTATATGTTTACTTATATGGTTATAGATTATTTTTTCATGAAGTGGTAATGTGAATTGCTGATATGACTAATTGAATAAAAGATAATTATGCTTCAAGATACAACAATATGATATTTGTCTGCTTCTTTTTATAATAGTTGCACTTCTTTATATTGTATTGTTGGTGTATAGACTTTATTCTTGATTTATATAAGTGATATTAAGCATTAATGTATGTGAGACAATAAGTCTTAGAAGTATTATTTGTATTATGAAGCATAAAAAGTGTTTTATAAAAAAGGAACTTGGTCTTGTCAGTTGTCATTATTGTTAGTTAATAACAATATTTACGTTTTTTGAGGTTATATATATATATATATATATAACTTAGATATACATAATATATAATAGTCATCAATACAAATAAGTCAAAATCTATGTTCCAAATCATTTTACACAAGTTGTTTTATTACGTTTTAAGAAAAACATGATAACCAAAAATATATGTATTTATTAATTTAAATACGATGTTATTTATTGAGAAAATATTAGAAAATAGGAGTAACCCAAAAACGTCAATTTATAAAGCATTCTTATAATTTAAATAATGAAAAATTTATATATTTTAAAGAAAAATAAAAAAGTAGAAAGATCTATACCTTCAGATTATGCTCAGGAATATTATTTTCGCTAGTATTTTCGTGTTGATGTACCTGTGATATTTTTCTTTTCTTTGGAAGCTTCTTTTTTAAGCAGTTAAATAAAAAGCAGCACGCAATAGTAATAATAATAGATACTGGACTGATTATTAAAGCTAGAATGATCACTACATATAAAAACAAGTTAAACCCTAACAGAGTAGAATCACCTCTGATTTTGATTTCTCCATCAATAGAAATACTAGTTATTGTTTTAAGATTAAAGTCAGAACTCATAATACAATCATTTATAAGAGATTTATCTGGATCATTTATAAAGGAAATAATATCTTGTTTAACTATAGTCCTATTAACATCCTTTACAGTAATTCTAATTGTTAACATAATACCTGAAGAATAAGTTCCAGAGATAGTGTGTACATTAATGATAATAATATCACGCGAAGCAATGGAATAAGTAGCCACATATTGAACAATTAGATTTCTAAAGGATTCATATGTCGATGGAGTATTGAAAGCAGTTTCAGTAATATCATCAAGTTTGAGAGGTATATAAATAAAAGAAGTATCATTTTTAGGATCCTCATTAGCATCATAAATAAAGCAGTTAGATGTATCTATAATACCCCAATCTGCCGTATTATAACCAGAATTTTTACACAAACGAGTTTGAACACCAGATTGACCTTTAGGACATCGGTAATAAGCAATTGTAAACAGCTCAGTTTTTGGCCAAATATTATCAGAAGGACAAAATAAAATAATGATATTAATAGTTAAAGTAATAGTATCTTGAGATCGTGAATTAGAAATAGTTATAGTATAAGAATTAGAAGAATCATTAGTAGGAATACCAGATATTTCACCATTTTCAGTATTAAAAATCAAACCATCAGGAAGAGAAGGAATAATAGTTAATGGATTTAGATTACCACCTGTAATAATAGGAATAATAGGAGTAATTTCATAATTTTTATATCCAGTAATATTATTATTAATATATGATATAGTAGGTAATTTTAATTGACAATTATCAATAACATCATTCCAAATTGAAGGATAACCTAAAATACATAATCTTGATTTTGAGCCTTCATAATTAATAGGATCTGTACAATTTAATGTAATTTGTTTACCAGATTCAGTAATAGGCCAAATATCATCAGAAGGACAAAATGAAATACTAATTATAATAGTTAAAGTAATAGTATCTTGAGCTCGTGAATTAGAAATAGTTATAGTATAAGAATTAGAAGAATCAACAGTAGGAATACCAGATATTTCACCAGTTGTAGAATTGAAATAAAGACCATCAGGAAGAGAAGGAGATATTGTAATAGGATTTAGATTACCACCTGTAATAGTAGCAATAATAGGAGTAATTTCATGATTCTTATATCCAGTAATAACATTATTAATATATGATATAGTAGGTAATTTTAATTGACAAGTATCAATAACATCATTCCAAATTGCAGGATAACCTAAAATACATAATCTAGATCTAAAACCTTCATAATTAATAGGATCTTCACATAATAATGTTATTTGTTGACCTATTTCAGTTTTTGGCCAAATATTATCAGAAGGACAAAATAAAATAATGATATTAATAGTTAAAGTAATAGTATCTTGAGATCGTGAATTAGAAATAGTTATAGTATAAGAATTAGAAGAATCATTAGTAGGAATACCAGATATTTCACCATTTTCAGTATTAAAAATCAAACCATCAGGAAGAGAAGGAATAATAGTTAATGGATTTAGATTACCACCTGTAATAATAGGAATAATAGGAGTAATTTCATAATTTTTATATCCAGTAATATTATTATTAATATATGATATAGTAGGTAATTTTAATTGACAATTATCAATAACATCATTCCAAATTGAAGGATAACCTAAAATACATAATCTTGATTTTGAGCCTTCATAATTAATAGGATCTGTACAATTTAATGTAATTTGTTTACCAGATTCAGTAATAGGCCAAATATCATCAGAAGGACAAAATGAAATACTAATTATAATAGTTAAAGTAATAGTATCTTGAGCTCGTGAATTAGAAATAGTTATAGTATAAGAATTAGAAGAATCAACAGTAGGAATACCAGATATTTCACCAGTTGTAGAATTGAAATAAAGACCATCAGGAAGAGAAGGAGATATTGTAATAGGATTTAGATTACCACCTGTAATAGTAGCAATAATAGGAGTAATTTCATGATTCTTATATCCAGTAATAACATTATTAATATATGATATAGTAGGTAATTTTAATTGACAAGTATCAATAACATCATTCCAAATTGCAGGATAACCTAAAATACATAATCTAGATCTAAAACCTTCATAATTAATAGGATCTTCACATAATAATGTTATTTGTTGACCTATTTCAGTTTTTGGCCAAATATTATCAGAAGGACAAAATAAAATAATGATATTAATAGTTAAAGTAATAGTATCTTGAGATCGTGAATTAGAAATAGTTATAGTATAAGAATTAGAAGAATCATTAGTAGGAATACCAGATATTTCACCATTTTCAGTATTAAAAATCAAACCATCAGGAAGAGAAGGAATAATAGTTAATGGATTTAGATTACCACCTGTAATAATAGGAATAATAGGAGTAATTTCATAATTTTTATATCCAGTAATATTATTATTAATATATGATATAGTAGGTAATTTTAATTGACAATTATCAATAACATCATTCCAAATTGAAGGATAACCTAAAATACATAATCTTGATTTTGAGCCTTCATAATTAATAGGATCTGTACAATTTAATGTAATTTGTTTACCAGATTCAGTAATAGGCCAAATATCATCAGAAGGACAAAATGAAATACTAATTATAATAGTTAAAGTAATAGTATCTTGAGCTCGTGAATTAGAAATAGTTATAGTATAAGAATTAGAAGAATCAACAGTAGGAATACCAGATATTTCACCAGTTGTAGAATTGAAATAAAGACCATCAGGAAGAGAAGGAGATATTGTAATAGGATTTAGATTACCACCTGTAATAGTAGCAATAATAGGAGTAATTTCATGATTCTTATATCCAGTAATAACATTATTAATATATGATATAGTAGGTAATTTTAATTGACAAGTATCAATAACATCATTCCAAATTGCAGGATAACCTAAAATACATAATCTAGATCTAAAACCTTCATAATTAATAGGATCTTCACATAATAATGTTATTTGTTGACCTATTTCAGTTTTTGGCCAAATATTATCAGAAGGACAAAATAAAATAATGATATTAATAGTTAAAGTAATAGTATCTTGAGATCGTGAATTAGAAATAGTTATAGTATAAGAATTAGAAGAATCATTAGTAGGAATACCAGATATTTCACCATTTTCAGTATTAAAAATCAAACCATCAGGAAGAGAAGGAATAATAGTTAATGGATTTAGATTACCACCTGTAATAATAGGAATAATAGGAGTAATTTCATAATTTTTATATCCAGTAATATTATTATTAATATATGATATAGTAGGTAATTTTAATTGACAATTATCAATAACATCATTCCAAATTGAAGGATAACCTAAAATACATAATCTTGATTTTGAGCCTTCATAATTAATAGGATCTGTACAATTTAATGTAATTTGTTTACCAGATTCAGTAATAGGCCAAATATCATCAGAAGGACAAAATGAAATACTAATTATAATAGTTAAAGTAATAGTATCTTGAGCTCGTGAATTAGAAATAGTTATAGTATAAGAATTAGAAGAATCAACAGTAGGAATACCAGATATTTCACCAGTTGTAGAATTGAAATAAAGACCATCAGGAAGAGAAGGAGATATTGTAATAGGATTTAGATTACCACCTGTAATAGTAGCAATAATAGGAGTAATTTCATGATTCTTATATCCAGTAATAACATTATTAATATATGATATAGTAGGTAATTTTAATTGACAAGTATCAATAACATCATTCCAAATTGCAGGATAACCTAAAATACATAATCTAGATCTAAAACCTTCATAATTAATAGGATCTTCACATAATAATGTTATTTGTTGACCTATTTCAGTTTTTGGCCAAATATTATCAGAAGGACAAAATAAAATAATGATATTAATAGTTAAAGTAATAGTATCTTGAGATCGTGAATTAGAAATAGTTATAGTATAAGAATTAGAAGAATCATTAGTAGGAATACCAGATATTTCACCATTTTCAGTATTAAAAATCAAACCATCAGGAAGAGAAGGAATAATAGTTAATGGATTTAGATTACCACCTGTAATAATAGGAATAATAGGAGTAATTTCATAATTTTTATATCCAGTAATATTATTATTAATATATGATATAGTAGGTAATTTTAATTGACAATTATCAATAACATCATTCCAAATTGAAGGATAACCTAAAATACATAATCTTGATTTTGAGCCTTCATAATTAATAGGATCTGTACAATTTAATGTAATTTGTTTACCAGATTCAGTAATAGGCCAAATATCATCAGAAGGACAAAATGAAATACTAATTATAATAGTTAAAGTAATAGTATCTTGAGCTCGTGAATTAGAAATAGTTATAGTATAAGAATTAGAAGAATCAACAGTAGGAATACCAGATATTTCACCAGTTGTAGAATTGAAATAAAGACCATCAGGAAGAGAAGGAGATATTGTAATAGGATTTAGATTACCACCTGTAATAGTAGCAATAATAGGAGTAATTTCATGATTCTTATATCCAGTAATAACATTATTAATATATGATATAGTAGGTAATTTTAATTGACAAGTATCAATAACATCATTCCAAATTGCAGGATAACCTAAAATACATAATCTAGATCTAAAACCTTCATAATTAATAGGATCTTCACATAATAATGTTATTTGTTGACCTATTTCAGTTTTTGGCCAAATATTATCAGAAGGACAAAATAAAATAATGATATTAATAGTTAAAGTAATAGTATCTTGAGATCGTGAATTAGAAATAGTTATAGTATAAGAATTAGAAGAATCATTAGTAGGAATACCAGATATTTCACCATTTTCAGTATTAAAAATCAAACCATCAGGAAGAGAAGGAATAATAGTTAATGGATTTAGATTACCACCTGTAATAATAGGAATAATAGGAGTAATTTCATAATTTTTATATCCAGTAATATTATTATTAATATATGATATAGTAGGTAATTTTAATTGACAATTATCAATAACATCATTCCAAATTGAAGGATAACCTAAAATACATAATCTTGATTTTGAGCCTTCATAATTAATAGGATCTGTACAATTTAATGTAATTTGTTTACCAGATTCAGTAATAGGCCAAATATCATCAGAAGGACAAAATGAAATACTAATTATAATAGTTAAAGTAATAGTATCTTGAGCTCGTGAATTAGAAATAGTTATAGTATAAGAATTAGAAGAATCAACAGTAGGAATACCAGATATTTCACCAGTTGTAGAATTGAAATAAAGACCATCAGGAAGAGAAGGAGATATTGTAATAGGATTTAGATTACCACCTGTAATAGTAGCAATAATAGGAGTAATTTCATGATTCTTATATCCAGTAATAACATTATTAATATATGATATAGTAGGTAATTTTAATTGACAAGTATCAATAACATCATTCCAAATTGCAGGATAACCTAAAATACATAATCTAGATCTAAAACCTTCATAATTAATAGGATCTTCACATAATAATGTTATTTGTTGACCTATTTCAGTTTTTGGCCAAATATTATCAGAAGGACAAAATAAAATAATGATATTAATAGTTAAAGTAATAGTATCTTGAGATCGTGAATTAGAAATAGTTATAGTATAAGAATTAGAAGAATCATTAGTAGGAATACCAGATATTTCACCATTTTCAGTATTAAAAATCAAACCATCAGGAAGAGAAGGAATAATAGTTAATGGATTTAGATTACCACCTGTAATAATAGGAATAATAGGAGTAATTTCATAATTTTTATATCCAGTAATATTATTATTAATATATGATATAGTAGGTAATTTTAATTGACAATTATCAATAACATCATTCCAAATTGAAGGATAACCTAAAATACATAATCTTGATTTTGAGCCTTCATAATTAATAGGATCTGTACAATTTAATGTAATTTGTTTACCAGATTCAGTAATAGGCCAAATATCATCAGAAGGACAAAATGAAATACTAATTATAATAGTTAAAGTAATAGTATCTTGAGCTCGTGAATTAGAAATAGTTATAGTATAAGAATTAGAAGAATCAACAGTAGGAATACCAGATATTTCACCAGTTGTAGAATTGAAATAAAGACCATCAGGAAGAGAAGGAGATATTGTAATAGGATTTAGATTACCACCTGTAATAGTAGCAATAATAGGAGTAATTTCATGATTCTTATATCCAGTAATAACATTATTAATATATGATATAGTAGGTAATTTTAATTGACAAGTATCAATAACATCATTCCAAATTGCAGGATAACCTAAAATACATAATCTAGATCTAAAACCTTCATAATTAATAGGATCTTCACATAATAATGTTATTTGTTGACCTATTTCAGTTTTTGGCCAAATATTATCAGAAGGACAAAATAAAATAATGATATTAATAGTTAAAGTAATAGTATCTTGAGATCGTGAATTAGAAATAGTTATAGTATAAGAATTAGAAGAATCATTAGTAGGAATACCAGATATTTCACCATTTTCAGTATTAAAAATCAAACCATCAGGAAGAGAAGGAATAATAGTTAATGGATTTAGATTACCACCTGTAATAATAGGAATAATAGGAGTAATTTCATAATTTTTATATCCAGTAATATTATTATTAATATATGATATAGTAGGTAATTTTAATTGACAATTATCAATAACATCATTCCAAATTGAAGGATAACCTAAAATACATAATCTTGATTTTGAGCCTTCATAATTAATAGGATCTGTACAATTTAATGTAATTTGTTTACCAGATTCAGTAATAGGCCAAATATCATCAGAAGGACAAAATGAAATACTAATTATAATAGTTAAAGTAATAGTATCTTGAGCTCGTGAATTAGAAATAGTTATAGTATAAGAATTAGAAGAATCAACAGTAGGAATACCAGATATTTCACCAGTTGTAGAATTGAAATAAAGACCATCAGGAAGAGAAGGAGATATTGTAATAGGATTTAGATTACCACCTGTAATAGTAGCAATAATAGGAGTAATTTCATGATTCTTATATCCAGTAATAACATTATTAATATATGATATAGTAGGTAATTTTAATTGACAAGTATCAATAACATCATTCCAAATTGCAGGATAACCTAAAATACATAATCTAGATCTAAAACCTTCATAATTAATAGGATCTTCACATAATAATGTTATTTGTTGACCTATTTCAGTTTTTGGCCAAATATTATCAGAAGGACAAAATAAAATAATGATATTAATAGTTAAAGTAATAGTATCTTGAGATCGTGAATTAGAAATAGTTATAGTATAAGAATTAGAAGAATCATTAGTAGGAATACCAGATATTTCACCATTTTCAGTATTAAAAATCAAACCATCAGGAAGAGAAGGAATAATAGTTAATGGATTTAGATTACCACCTGTAATAATAGGAATAATAGGAGTAATTTCATAATTTTTATATCCAGTAATATTATTATTAATATATGATATAGTAGGTAATTTTAATTGACAATTATCAATAACATCATTCCAAATTGAAGGATAACCTAAAATACATAATCTTGATTTTGAGCCTTCATAATTAATAGGATCTGTACAATTTAATGTAATTTGTTTACCAGATTCAGTAATAGGCCAAATATCATCAGAAGGACAAAATGAAATACTAATTATAATAGTTAAAGTAATAGTATCTTGAGCTCGTGAATTAGAAATAGTTATAGTATAAGAATTAGAAGAATCAACAGTAGGAATACCAGATATTTCACCAGTTGTAGAATTGAAATAAAGACCATCAGGAAGAGAAGGAGATATTGTAATAGGATTTAGATTACCACCTGTAATAGTAGCAATAATAGGAGTAATTTCATGATTCTTATATCCAGTAATAACATTATTAATATATGATATAGTAGGTAATTTTAATTGACAAGTATCAATAACATCATTCCAAATTGCAGGATAACCTAAAATACATAATCTAGATCTAAAACCTTCATAATTAATAGGATCTTCACATAATAATGTTATTTGTTGACCTATTTCAGTTTTTGGCCAAATATTATCAGAAGGACAAAATAAAATAATGATATTAATAGTTAAAGTAATAGTATCTTGAGATCGTGAATTAGAAATAGTTATAGTATAAGAATTAGAAGAATCATTAGTAGGAATACCAGATATTTCACCATTTTCAGTATTAAAAATCAAACCATCAGGAAGAGAAGGAATAATAGTTAATGGATTTAGATTACCACCTGTAATAATAGGAATAATAGGAGTAATTTCATAATTTTTATATCCAGTAATATTATTATTAATATATGATATAGTAGGTAATTTTAATTGACAATTATCAATAACATCATTCCAAATTGAAGGATAACCTAAAATACATAATCTTGATTTTGAGCCTTCATAATTAATAGGATCTGTACAATTTAATGTAATTTGTTTACCAGATTCAGTAATAGGCCAAATATCATCAGAAGGACAAAATGAAATACTAATTTCAATCGTAATCGACGAAGTTACTGAGCCAGCAGTATTTGTAGCTGTAATAGTATAACTAGTGAGAGTGTTGTTCGTTAGTGGAGTACCCGAAATAATACCCGTGGATGAATTTATTAATAATCCTAAAGGAAGATCGGGAACAATGTTATATTCTAATTCAACACCAGTAACAGTAGGAGAAAGATATACTGGTATATTCTTATGACATGTAAAAGGAGATCCAGAATAAACCAAATACGTAGGAGGAACTGCATCACAAAAATTTTGTTCTTCACCAAAAATGCCATTAGTGCACAATCTTTGTTTAAAACCAGTATAACCAATAGGACATTCTTTAGAAGAATAACCACCATTAGGAGCTGGTCCCCATATATCAGTAGAAGCACAAGAAATAGGAGCATTTGTAACATATAAGCCAAATTCAGACAATTGAAAGTTGCCATAACCACAAATCAGTGAGTCAAGAGGAGGATTATTGCACTCAGTAGCAACAAATCTAAATGAATTATAGGCTTGGGAAGAATAAAAATCATATGAGTATGTTTGTCTGAAAGAAGTGAATAATTGTTGATGTTGTATGTCTAGTAAAGTCCAAGTAGCACCATTATCATTAGAGCCTTCAATTCTCCAACCAGAAGGATGTCTTTGGTTACAATCATTAGCATTAGTGATCTTATAATGATTAATAAATTCTTTACGATTATTATTGAAAGTATATTTATAAATAGCACCAACACATCGTGGACCACTAAGAACTCTTGTACTAATCTTATTATCAAATAACATACTAGTGCCTTCAGAATCATTCGTTTCAATATCAGACCATGCAACACCATCAGATACTCTATATTCACCAGAAGAAATAAAAGTGGCAGTGGAATAAAATGCATTTGGATTAGGAATATTGTTCCTCTTGTGAATTTCAACAGCTAATACATTTTTACCAATTACAAGGATATTAGAAATAAGTGTAGATATAGAAGTAGTAAAAGGAATATAAGAAGCATACTCAACAGTAGCAAGAGTATTATAATAAAGAGTTCCTGAATTCATATTAACTCTTCTAACTTCATGTCCATTAAGATAAACAACCATACCTGCAAAAGTTTTTACCATAATATCAATACCAACATAATCTGGATTAAGAGTAGAAAGAGTAAACGTATTTCTATAGTATTGGGTAATAGCAGAAGAATAATATAAATGACCAGAGGTACCAGTGTGCCAAGTAATATCTGAGAATGAGACTTGATTCCAATCAGAAGGAGCTTGATAACTATTAAAGAAGTATTTCCAAGTTGCAGTACCTGAAATTAGTACAGCTATACTAAATGATACAGTCTTGGGAGATTCACCATATGCAAGAGAACCAGAAAGAATAGGAGTTGTACTATCTTCAATATATATCGAATAAGTCCCTTCACCCCATCCATCATTCTTACTATCAGACATAATTAATGAATATACACCAGCGGCTCTGCAATAAATAAAATTCTGAGTAGAATAACCAATAGATGAGTTTCTGGAATCAACTAAACTTCCAAAAGAATCACGAAGTGTCCAAGAAGCTTCATTAGCATAATTTGTAAAGTACATAGAAATCCTAAAAAGATTATTAGGAAAAGTACAAGAAATAACAGAAAGAGTAACATATGAAGATACTGAAGTACCTTGAATATTGTTAGCATGAATAGTATAAGTAGTCAGAGATTTGAGTGTGGTTGGAATACCATTTAGATAGCCATTAGATGTGTCAATAGTGATACCAGTAGGAAGTTGTGGTGAAATAGTGAAATTATGATAGTATTCAGAAGAAACTAAAAGAGGAGGAACAGGAACACCCTTATAAGCAACAAGATAAGAAGGAGTTAAACTAAGAGGAGGAATAATAAGAGAATCAATATCTTCAATGAAGAACTCCCATTCAGAGAAGGCATATCTATATGGACTTTGACTACCAACTGCTTTAGTAACAGAAATCTTATAATTAGTATAAGCTTTATAACTATCAGGAGCATAGAAACATTGTCTTTGGTTTCTTTCTTCCCATGAGACATTTGATTGAGAGGTAATAGAAGTCCAAGTAATACCATCCATAGAACCATAAATAGTCCAATCAGAAGGATCATATTGAGGAGATTCATAATTTGAAATAATACAGTATTTATTCATATAAACTGCATTATTGTTTTCAAACTTTATAGTAGCCCATTCCTCAGTAATAGAATAACGAGAAATGGTCATCCAGTTAGTATTGTATTTAGAATCGAATAGATATATAGGTTTTTTATTATAAGATATGCTACTAGAATCATATACACCATTAGAACTATCTTGATTAACTTTAGAATCGCCAAGAAGAAGAAACATAGCATCAAAATCAAGATTATATCCAGAACTATCAATATTAACTAAAGCAATAGCTACAGTAACACTATTACCAGTAGAAAGACTAGTCATAGGTCCAGATACAGATCTCCATAAGAAAGTAATATCACCACCCGAAGCAACACTATTACCATTAATCTCTCCAGACACAAGATTGTATCTATAAATTTCATTACCATTTAAATAAATAACACAGCCAGCCTTAGACTTAAAAAACAGCTTCCATCCAACCATATTCATTCTAGAAGTAATAGTGAAGGACTTCCTAAGAAGAACTATTTTTTGAGTAATAAAAAGGAGAGGATAATATGTGAATGTTTTCCAGTTAGAATCGGAATAACTATTTGTTTTCCAATTACTGTTTGTCACAATACCTTGTTGATACTTCCAATCAGTTCGAGAATCAAGATCAAGACGCGTATTAATATAATAGGTAGCAGTAGTACCAGCTGATAAAAACAAGCGAGCAATTCTGTGTTCAGTGTTTATATTAGATCTTAAGGAAACATCAAGATAATTGCCTACTTCCCATCCATCATTATTATCATCAAAAAGAACAAACTTTCAGCGACCAGCAGGTTCACAAAGTATTTTTGTTTGAGTTGAATTATCATTAGAACCAGTTATAGACATAATTAAATCATTTTCTTCAGAATATATATCAACATGTTCATCTAGAGAAATGATTTTATTCAATTTTGTAATTATAACTTGAGCCATAGTAGGTTGATGACAAACAGTTAAAGTAATATAAATTGGAAAAGTAGAAACTTCATTTGTAATAGCATCAATAGCACTAATAATATAGGTATCATTATTCTGAGGTATAATAGTTGATCCAGAGATAACTCCAGAATAGTAATCAATATATAATCCAGCAGGTAAAGATGGATCAATAGTATAGGTATGCATGCCACTAGAAGTGGGAGCAAGATTAACATCTAAAAAATTAGCACCTTCTAAGATATGTGCAGCATAATGAAGACCAGGGCCAAGAATAGCTTTATTATAAGCCATTAAGCAGAATTCACAGAATTCAGTAGCTGCAGCGCCATTATTATCTAAGATCTCTAGTTTTATTGCATTAAACTGTTTTCTATTAGAGAGTAAGTAGTAATCATAATTAGTTTGTCTCATAGAAAACTTATTATTTGTAACGTGGTCCAAGAATATCCATGTTAAGCCATTATCTTCAGTACCATATAATATCCATTCCTTTGGATCTCTTGATGACATTTCAATTCCTGACCAAAAACGATAGCCATTAAACCAAGTCTTCATGCTTCTAGGAAGAGTATAAACAAGAGTATTATTAGTAGATCCATATAAGAATTTTGTATCCATGTTATTATCAAATGCACTTGCACAACCTTGAGCATTGTTTAAAACATTATCTATTCGACAATAGTATATTCCTCCACCACCAACGAGAACACCAGCTGAATAAAGGTGTTTATAAAAAATATTCAATGAAAAAAAGTATTTGTAATTACATACCATCAGGAGGGATTCTAGTAATAAAGCTAAATGTATCAGTTTGACTCTTTACAGGAATTGGCAAATGAACTTCAATATTAAAAAGATATGATGATCCAGTATTTATGAAAGGCGAAGCTTGAATAGCAAAACTATATATGGAATTAAGAGGTTATTATTTATAAAAGAAACAATGTTTTCAAACAATATGTATATACTCCAAAAACATGCTATAAGTCTCATAAATTAATGAACCAGTATTAAAACTAATAATGCCACTATATAATCAATAATAATCAAATAGAAACATAGAATCATAAGAATATATATATATATATATTAATATACGAAGGTAATCCAGAGCGAATAGCTTCTTTGCCATTCACATAAATAATGAAACCTGTGTTAGTTCTTAATGATAAACCTAAAACATGGTATGTAGTATCAGTAAGAGTAAGAGAACACCTATAATATCTTGTTATATAATACATATTCTGAAAGTAATCAATATTTCCTGATGACCATGAAGAATCAATGAAATCTTGTTGAAGCCAAGAATTATCGAGCTGAGCAATATTTGTATATTTCCATATTGTATAAATTGAAAACATTTGTGGTACTATTCAATAATACAGAAATAAAGGAAATTATAGATATAATATAAATATGACACAAAACATACTTTTAAATGATATAATTTTTCTACCATTTGACATTGATTCACCATTTAAAAATTTCGCCATGAAATGATAAGTAATATCAACATTAATAGAAATTGTGGAACTTGTTTCCCAACATTGATTATAGCTATTAAAAAATAATAAATGTAATTATATATATATATACATGTTCCACATAACAAGAGAATACTGAACATGTGCTAAAAGGCTAATATAATAGGAATAAGTCCTCCCTGAATAAGAATTGGGTGGAATTCCAGAATCATATATTAATGATTCATCATCATTAATATCAGAACCTTTGTAGATTGACCAACGTTCACGTTCAGGATAGGATCCATATTGTCTTGTAATAGTACATGGAAATTGTACTTCGACACACTCAGCAACTACTAGAAAAGTTAAGATGATAGCGAAACTTTGTTAATGCCAATATAAAAATATATATATAATAAAAATCTAAATAAATATATAAATTACCAAAAAAATGAGAGAATGACAACCAACAGAAATCGTAAATCCATCGTTTTCATTGTTATATCTATATAAAAAGTTATAATAAATATGGAATAATAATGAATTCTCACTTATAAAATAAATACTATAAACACCCTATAAAAAAATAATGTTTGATGGTGGTGAAGAGAAACTCTTTCAATGATTTGAAAAAACTGTAACTATATGTTCAATTCTTTGTACGGGAATAATAACAATATACTTGTAGTTACTAACATAATCATGGAAATCATCAAGTACCACTTATGATAAAAACTACAACAAAAAATAAATATAAAAATATTAAGTATAAGTTATTATGTGGCTTTAAAAATATTGGTTGAATATAAAAATATAGTCAGTCAAACATAATGTAAAATCAAAATTGCTAATAAAATTCAAATTCTTAAAAGTCTTCCATTTTGAAAACTAAATAGAAATGTAAAAGAAACAAAATACAACATAACATACAGAACTCATAAACAACTTATTTAAAGAATATGCAGTATAAATTATAAAACAAACCATATTTTTTTAAGGAATAACAGAATTTTTATACTGCATAATAACATACAACTGAATACGACATCCATATAATCATTATTGAATAGAAATCGTAAAAAAAAAAGAATATACTCAAAACAAAAAAGAAACTCTCCCAGACGGGATTGAACCGTCGACCTCCCGGTTAACAGCCGGATGCTCTAACCAGCTGAGCTATGGAAGAATCTGTTAGTTAATTGATTATTTACTTATATCATATGCATCTTCATGAAGAATAGCTTAGTTTCAATTGTGTTTACATAATTTTTTAAAAACATATATCTATATTATTTAATATCAAACGAGTATATTTAAATGTTTTTATTTGCCATAATAAATATATAATTTCAAACATAATAAATCAAGTGTATCTAATTTCTAAAAATATTAGCAATTGACAATTTAATTCACTAGTTAAGTTTCTTAAAACAGTCATTATAATCTTTATATTTATTGTAATAAATATAGCAAATTACTATGCTGATTCTTACCACAGATACACATAGATTTCACATAAACAAAGACTCATTTTTTTAAACCAGTTTTCTATCGTTTATCTTTTGTAAATCATCATAAATTATTTTTTTTTAGAGTTTCTTCATATTCTAATTGCCATAAAATCTCTTTTAAAACACAATGGATCTCTTTTGTGAACCATCATTTCAATCAACAATACTTCTGGATGAATATTCTGAAATCACATCGTTTTCTTTATTTGAAACCAGACCTTTCTGTATTGTTGCACAAAAAGACAAAATATCAATCATAAACTTAAAAACGAACGAGGTTGTTGCTCCACTATTTCATGAGAGTAAATGGGGAGCGGTTTCTATTCGTTGTCATAATAACAAAAATATTGAGTCAGCTCTTATAACAGAACCTTTTTATCCTATTTTATGGGATATAGAGTATCAGAATGATATTTTTAAGCCAAGAATCGTCAAATCCTTTGATTTCAACAAAGTTTATATCAATGATGGTAACCTTATTTTTTATCTTAATTTCTCTTTTCATTTTATATTCTATAAATAATTAGTTCAATGGGTTAATGACTCGAACTTCCTGACAGGTGACAAGGAAGGAAATCTCTTTAATTGGGATATACGTATGAGTCATGCCAAACTACATATGTTCAAATCGTCATCTCCAATCTCAAAAGTATTAATACTACTAATTTTAAATATATTTTTATTATTATTAGTATTAATTTTATTTTTATATTTTTATATACTCTGCTATTGGTCTTCATATTCTTCACATTATTACAATACTATATTTTATATTTAATGTTTTAACATACTTAATATTTGTTTCCTATTTAAGATCTGTGTACATCCCCTTACAAAGTCCGTAAGTGTTCTCTCTTCTAATTCGATAGAAATCTTTGATTTCAGAAATGGATCTATCATTCAACAATACAAACCTCAAGCTGATTATGTATATTTCTCTTTCTCCTCTTCATTAGACTATCATCATCTATTATAGGATATTAAAGATATATGTTATGTTGATAAATCAGATGCTCTCTATATCCTACGCAATAAAAATGTATTCTACTATAATATATATAATGCAACGGAAACTCAACTTACAAATAACAAAACTGAACTCTATACACAATTCTACCCTGTCAAAAATGATAATAAACTATGTAATCTCTTTATATATTTATCAAACTCTCTATTTCACTTCATTTTATACTCTCTCTCATCTTATCCTTTTTAGGTCTTTTATCCTCCAAATACTTTTATATTTATTCACTATCTCCATCGATTTCTCTTGGTAAAACTCCTTCTTCATCTTCTACCAATCTCTATAAACAGAATTATTGTGAAGAACTCTATCGTTGTAAGGTCGATAATGGTATTCAAATCGCGGCAAATAAATATGATACATTATATACATGTATGTTTAATTTATTTTCTTTTAGTTATTTCTATTAGTGATTCAAACACCATCACATCTCCTCTCTTTCTCTGTTCCTATGAACTCAATAGACTCCATAGTATAATCATTACTTCTCCCTATTTTCACTTATTCTCTAGAAACGTAGTCCACATCCAGGTCTATCCACTTCACCTCTCTATATTCAAAACTCAATGAAAAATGATAGTTTCAATCGTATTATGAGTGGAATCACCAAAGAAATTGAGGAGGTTCATGATGGTATATATCCTATTATTCTATTACATATTATGAATTATATAGATATTGGATTAAGCTTAAAGAATGACTTGTATATTTTATTTCTCATATATATATATCTTTTGAATTTCTTCATTCATGATTTCTTTATTCAGTGAGAAACAACTACTCGATCTTTATAATAAAATTATTAATGAAGAATATGCTAACATCTATATCATATTTCTCAATCTTCAAAACTGTATTTATCAAATATAACTCTGCTTCCCTTATATATAATATATATAGTAGAAATTGGTCTTCGATATAAAATCAATTATTCTACATCCTATATCTATATTGATATTATCTATACTTATATATACAGTTCATATATTAATTCTTCTCACTTCGATGTCAAAGGTATTTATTATATTATAACTCTATATATTTCTTTAGTGTCTCTTCTCCATGATATCTCCGATAGACCAATTCCTATTTATATTGACAGACTCCTTCAACTTAAACTCTCAAGGAAACTTTATTATCTTAATACTAATATTCATGAGAAGAATCTTTATATAACCGCAGTTATGGAAACTAAAGTATAATATATATTACATTACCTCATTGTTATAGACGTTACTCAGTGATATTTTATCCAATGAAAAGAATTCTAAAGCTATGGAAATTCAAAAAGAAGGCAAATCCACTGGAAAAGTCGAAGAAATTAATAAAAACCATGACAAATATATTTGTGGACCTCCACCTGTTCTTGCTATTTGGGGGTATATATTCATTTGCTTATTATATTTACATATGCTTTAGTGGAATCAACAAACTCATTGTAATCAAAAACACTATCAACTCTACAATGTAATATATAACTATATCTCTCTTTTCTAAACTTCTTAGTGAAGAAGAAATACAATGGCCTGTCACTTTCACAGATTATCTAGACATTCGAAATAAAGTATATGTCCTTTATATATATATATATATTATGTAGATTTCCAACTCAATTGAACCTAATAATATCCTTTTAACTAATATCTTACACTTCTTTTCTCTTATTTTCTTAATAATATACATACAAAAAGTGATACAGAAAGTGATACAGAAGAAGAAGAAGAAGAAGAAGAAGAATATATTTATCGAGACGACAACAAAGGTGAAGAACAAGGTATATTTATTATATTTCTTGTTTTTATGGATTATTCTAGATGATGATGAAAAGGAGTCAAACACTTATTTATATGTATCTATTTATATACATATATATATACTCTTCTACATTTTTTTTTTATTCAGGACGTTTCTTTTGGAGTTAATCCACATCTTAGCAAACAATTCAACCTTCTTCATATATCTATGTATAATTCTTTTTCTTAATTCATTATTCTCTCTAGAATCAAGCCATCACTGAAAATTTATATGCTTTCTGAATATATAAACATTAATAAAACTCTCATCGATAGTTATTCACTTTCCAACTGTAAACAATTCTTCAATATTCCTTCTGTTATCTATATATATATAGTCCCAACCATGAATGATCTATGTACTTATAACTTGAATGTATGTCGTCTCTGTCATTACACACTTCTTGAAGATATATGGGGATTTCTCCTCTTTCTCCTTGATGACCAGAATGATGTATATAACATTTCTCTTTTATTATATATATATATATCATTTATAGAATACTGTTTCATGGGGTACATCCTCTCTTATTCATGATATTATCATGGGAATTCTTAACTCACTCATATATAATGGTATTTATTATTATTCTCTTCATTCATCTATATCAAATAATCAATATTCTAATATTATTATCTATAGGAGATCTTTCTTCTCTTGCTTATGTTTGTTATGTTTTTCAATATATTCTAACATCTCTCTATCCTATTTATAATGATCTTTACTTCTCACCATCCCCTTCGTACTCTTCACTTCCTAAAGATGGAATTCAGTCCATTTCAGCATCATCACTGAATCAGATTCAGTCCAAGTGCAATACAAATCCTCTAACTTTTATTGATGGTTATAAACAATATAAAGAGATATACCTCCTCCTGAATAACTGTATTCATCAATATGCAGATGTATAATATCTTCTGTTTATCTTATCACTTAATCATTTCTTTTTTTCTAGATTCTCGACAGACTCAAACTCTATACACAAAAAGTAGCTATTCTCAATCCATTTACAATAATTCAAGAAGATACCTATGTATATATTATCACTTTTAGTCTTATTTCCTCTCACTATTATCTTCAATAGACAACACCCCTTCAATATTTATGTTGTTACTGTGAACAACCTATTACAGGCCTCTTCTTATTATGTCAAAAATGTGGACATGTATTTCACACTCAACATGCTGTCACGTGGTTTTCTCAATATAGCACATGCCCTTCTGGATGTGGATGTGAATGTGGTCTTTCTAATGTAAACCATTTTTATTATAACATTTCGTTTATTTATCCCTTTATATAGGCTTCTAGTGTTTCGTCACCTACTCCTTCTCTCTTCTCTCCACGTGGGAATACAAATCCAAAACCAGTATACAAAACTGTTAAGGAAATTCGTGGAAATACACTATTGTCACCTTATTCTTTCAAAGTATATAATTCTTAAATTTTTAACTTAATATATAGGATATATATGCAACATACTCAACATAATACGATTAATTCTTATATTTTTATCTATATTACACAAAAATTCATAAAAAAATCCATAAAATTTTCAAAAATAAAATAAAATGGATTTAATAATATTTTGATTTACTAATAGATTTTGAGTACTAAGAATTTTGTTTTGCTTCATTTTTATTATATTGTAACACTTTATAAAAAGAAAATAGTAAAAATTGATAATTAATTTGTTCCATTAAATAGATATAAAAATGATAAAATAAATTATAATAATTTTAGTAATTCTTTTAAATCAAAAAAAAAATGTATATTTATTCTAAACGACCATTTATATTTTTTAACTTTAATACTTGAGTTTTAAAATATACACATTGTATTGTAAAGTTTTTCAATTAGAATACTCTTAAATATACTAATGGCAATTAAAAAATATAAAAGAAAATCAAAATTATCAATTATTGTAGTTACAAAAAATCTATTCTTAAAAAATGATATAAATAATTGTAATATGTTGAAATTGTTTCTTCATTGCATAACAGAATTATTTCAAACATCAATCCAAAACTTATATTTAAAATACCAAACTATTATTAATAATAAAAATATAAAAATTTAGACTATTCGCAATATTATTAATATTTTATTATTTTTTCTTATTTTTTTAAAGAAATATATAATAAATATAAGCTGTTCAAAAGTTGCCATAATAATTTATACATTTTTTAACAACTCAAATATTATAAATCTAATATATTGTAAAAGCATGTAAAGCACATATTATGAATAAAAAAAGAAATTTGCCTAGATTGTTCTCTAAAACACTGGTAAAATCAAATTAATTATCAAAAGAAACTGATAAAAAACCATCAAGAAAACCAGATAGAAAGGTTATTTAAACTCAAATTAGAATTATTTATATTACTTTCATATTCATTGAAATTTATTGATCAATTGATATAATAATAATCTAAAGAAAGAAAAATAATATAACGAGAATGATTCATGTAAATCTTATGAAAATATAATCAATCTCGAATAGTATTATCAAACTCAAATAATTAAGTCAAATCAATTGATTCATATCAAACTCAAACAATAGTTTCTTTTTAAATAAATGAGTTTGATTAAGAAAAAAATGTAACATTTGATTTGATTTGATTTGATTTCAATCAAATTAACTGATTAATATAAAAACGATTGTAATATATAAATTGATAAAATATACAAATATAAACATTTGATTGATATCATTCAAAGTCAATAATATTAAATAATTTGTTTCTTATTGTTAGAGCGGTTCAAAAATTGTGACAAAGTTGCGAAAAAGTTGCGACAAGTTGTGACACTTTTTAAACACTATTTTTATAAGCAAAACTAATTTTTAATAATGAAAACATAAATAAAACATATAAAATATAAATTATGAATAAGTTAAGAAAAATATTAATCAAGATTGATCTCTGAAAAATTACTAAAAGTAGTAAATTATCAAAAAGTAAGTTGACAAAAACATCATCAAGTGAATCAGATAAAAGACTATTTGAATTGAACTTAGAATTATAATCATCATTTTCATGTTCATTTGTTATTGATTCATTATCATCTACAATTGTCATTGAAGAATCATTAATTGTAGTATCTATTTCATCTTCAATAATCATTGAATCATTTTGAATTGAAACATTATCTATTTGTGGATTCATATAAAAAAAATAAATCTCTAAACAAATTATCATCAGAATAACTAAATTTATTCTTTGTAAATAAAATATTCATAAAAGAGAAAGATTTTACTACACTAACAGTAGTAGATGGTAATTGAAGAATGAAAGGAATTATTTGAGAAATAGATGGAATTTGTTTAAGAATAGGAAAATAAAATTTTATCATTTGTTCTTTACTTATCATATTTTGAGGAAAACATTCATTTTATTTCTTCTCATTATCTATAAAATCTTTCAATTTTGAAACACATAATAAATAATCTTTCTTTTCTATATCTAAAAATTCAGATGAAGTGAAAGAAGGAAATGAAGGAGTCATCAAGAAAGGATTGAAATATTTTACTTCATTATAAAATATCATTTGTTTCTTATTCATTGTTTTGATTTCTTTCAATTTTAATAATGTATTCGTAAAACCTATTTAATATAAATAAATAATAAATAATAAATATACTTTTCTTATATTCTTGAATAAATGAAGATTGAACATTTGAAAAATTATTTTCTTCACATATTTCATTCACTATCATAATTATATTATCTTTTGAATTTTTCAATTCTTCTTCAATTTCATCTATGAAACTAGAAACATTACAACATTGAAAATTATCATTTGATAATAATTTTAATATTTCTTCAAACATTATCCCACTCTTCAAAAGAATTGACATTTCGATATGTAAAGAAGAAGATAATTGATTATTTTCAAGAATATTCAATATTTCTTTATCTTTTTCACTTAACATATCCAATGTTTCTAAATATTCATAGAATGATTTCAAATATTTAAAATATTTCAAAATATATCTTAATGATTTATATAGAGCGGTTCAAAAGTTGCGACAAAAGTTGTGACAAGTTGCGACAATTTGCGACACTTTTTATATCTCATTTGTAAGCCATATATTTATTATATAATAAATTTATATATATAATTATAAAGAGATTTACATGATGATTACATAAATAATTTTTAAATGAATTAAAAATGAGTTTAATACTCTTAATAAGCGTTTTAAACACTAAAAATTGAATTTTTTAAAGTCAAATTTATTCTATAAATATCGTTATTTTAATCATTTTAACAATCTTTTAACGATTTTTAAAATATTATATTATTTTTATATTATAAGAATAATGTTATTAAATATAAAAAGTGAAGAATTGAATGTCATAGATAGAGCGGTTCAAAAGTTGCGACAAAAGTTGCGACAAGTTAAGACAGTTGCGACACTTTTTATATCTCATTTGTAAGCCATATATTTATTATAAAATATATTTAAATAAATAATTATAAAGATATTTTCATGATGATTACATAAATAATTTTTAAATAAATTAAAAATAAGTTTAATACACCAAATAAGCGTTTTAAACACTAAAAATTGAAATTTTTGAAATTCATAAGTGAAAATTCATTAGATAAATATCGTTATTTTTATCATTTTTTAATTCTTTTAACGATTTTTAAAATATAATATTATTTTTATATTATCAAAATAATGTTATTAAATATAAAAAGTGAAGAATTGAATGTCATAAAAGCTTCATTGAAGACAAAATGAGCTCATTAAGTATAAAAATATTTTTAAAATGATTCATTTCTTCATAATGAGCTAATAATGAGTTATTGATAACATATATATTCAAATAATTTCATTTCATCAAAATTCAATTTTTAACATTCTTCATTAAGCATCATATAATGAATCATTATGATGTAAATATGTATCTATATGATAATTAATAGTCAATTATAAATATATTATTCTTAATTAGATGACAAGATGAGCTGATAAAAATACATTCAGTTCAAAAAGATCTAAAATCAATGTATTAATGAAATCATTCACATTATCAAATACTATAAATAATACAAACTATGATTTCAATTGAAAATGGATAAATAATGCGAAGAAATGAAAAATGAAATTCATTTGAATTTTGATTAGAAAATTGAATTTCAAAAATGAGTCAAAAATGGCTTTATCCCGTAAATAAATCAAATTTTTGACTGGAAAAAAATTGTTCAAAATATTTTGAATTCTTTCTTTAATTCATTTCATATAATCTTTTCATTTTCATAAAATGAAATTTGGTATATATATTTGCCGATACTTAATTTATATAATGAAATTATTCTATTCTATAAAATATTAATTGAATATATGTTTAATGGAAAAGTTGTGACAAAGTTGTGACAAATTGCGACACTGAATTCATTCTTTAAACAAGTCTTTTTACTTACCAATTTAATAAAATAATCGCGATACTCTCGCCATTATTCATGGTTAAAAAAGTTGCGACAAATTGTGACAAGTTGCGACAAGTTGTGAAATTTGTCGCAACTCGATTTGTCGCAACTTTTGAACCGCTCTAATTCATAGTATTTAATAATGTGAATGATTTCATTAATACATTGATTTTAGATCTTTTTGAACTGAATGTATTTTTATCAGCTCATTTTATCATCTAATTAAGAATAATATATTTATAATTGACTATTAATTATCATATAGATACATATTTATATCATAATAATTCATTATATGATGTTTAGTGAAGAATGTTAAAAATTGAATTTTGATGAAATGAAATTATTTGAATATATATGTTATCATTAGCTCATTATTAGCTCATTATGAAGAAATGAATCATTTTAAAATACTTTTTATACTTAATGAGTTCATTTTATCTTCAATGAAGCTTTTATGACATTCAATTCTTCACTTTTTATATTTAATAACATTATTTTGATAATATAAAAATAATATAATATTTTAAAAATCGTTAAAAGATTGTTAAAATGATTAAAATAACGATATTTATAGAATAAATTTGACTTTAAAAAATTCAATTTTTAGTGTTTAAAACGCTTATTAAGAGTATTAAACTCATTTTTAATTCATTTAAAAATTATTTATGTAATCATCATGTAAATCTCTTTATAATTATATATATAAATTTATTATATAATAAATATATGGCTTACAAATGAGATATAAAAAGTGTCGCAAATTGTCGCAACTTGTCACAACTTTTGTCGCAACTTTTGAACCGCTCTATATAAATCATTAAGATATATTTTGAAATATTTTAAATATTTGAAATCATTCTATGAATATTTAGAAACATTGGATATGTTAAGTGAAAAAGATAAAGAAATATTGAATATTCTTGAAAATAATCAATTATCTTCTTCTTTACATATCGAAATGTCAATTCTTTTGAAGAGTGGGATAATGTTTGAAGAAATATTAAAATTATTATCAAATGATAATTTTCAATGTTGTAATGTTTCTAGTTTCATAGATGAAATTGAAGAAGAATTGAAAAATTCAAAAGATAATATAATTATGATAGTGAATGAAATATGTGAAGAAAATAATTTTTCAAATGTTCAATCTTCATTTATTCAAGAATATAAGAAAAGTATATTTATTATTTATTATTATTTATTTATATTAAATAGGTTTTACGAATACATTATTAAAATTGAAAGAAATCAAAACAATGAATAAGAAACAAATGATATTTTATAATGAAGTAAAATATTTCAATCCTTTCTTGATGACTCCTTCATTTCCTTCTTTCACTTCATCTGAATTTTTAGATATAGAAAAGAAAGATTATTTATTATGTGTTTCAAAATTGAAAGATTTTATAGATAATGAGAAGAAATAAAATGAATGTTTTCCTCAAAATATGATAAGTAAAGAACAAATGATAAAATTTTATTTTCCTATTCTTAAACAAATTCCATCTATTTCTCAAATAATTCCTTTCATTCTTCAATTACCATCTACTACTGTTAGTGTAGTAAAATCTTTCTCTTTTATGAATATTTTATTTACAAAGAATAAATTTAGTTATTCTGATGATAATTTGTTTAGAGATTTATTTTTTTTATATGAATCCACAAATAGATAATGTTTCAATTCAAAATGATTCAATGATTATTGAAGATGAAATAGATACTACAATTAATGATTCTTCAATGACAATTGTAGATGATAATGAATCAATAACAAATGAACATGAAAATGATGATTATAATTCTAAGTTCAATTCAAATAGTCTTTTATCTGATTCACTTGATGATGTTTTTGTCAACTTACTTTTTGATAATTTACTACTTTTAGTAATTTTTCAGAGATCAATCTTGATTAATATTTTTCTTAACTTATTCATAATTTATATTTTATATGTTTTATTTATGTTTTCATTATTAAAAATTAGTTTTGCTTATAAAAATAGTGTTTAAAAAGTGTCACAACTTGTCGCAACTTTTTCGCAACTTTGTCACAATTTTTGAACCGCTCTAATCTATGTTTATTCTTTTATAAAACAGCACTGGATCTTTTGTATCCATTGAAAAATATAAATAATCATATAGTTTTTTATGGACTATTTCTTTTGATCAGACAAATACAATGACAAAGAAAATATAATAAGACTGATAATTGTGCCTAATCTATATATAAATAAATAATAATATATATATATATTATTTTGTAGATGGTAAAACTGGAAAAAAGTTCAGTAGAGAGAAAAAGTATGACAGTAACAATAGTGTAAAGAAATAAAAACATAGACAAAGTAATGGATGCTATATGAATACATTGATGTACACAATAAAAAAAAATAATGAATCATTATAGAAGAAGTACTCCATGAACAAAACTATTTACTCCAAAAAACAATAGAATTGAGTATCTCTGACACTTTAATGGACTTTAAGTACATCAACTATTGATAACGATAGTTAATTTACACAGTAGATCATACACTACACAAAACTTTGTTTTCTTATTAAAAAAATACCATTTTGTTGACATTTGTTTCATAAATGAAGATTTTTCCGTAATAATGATACATCTAGCATTTATGCGTATGGTAATAATTGTTTCATATATAACTAGCTCAAAAATAAATAAAAAAGTGATGAAATTTTATCCATTGAATATTTTTAGTCATATCATTAGAATATATCTAATATAAGCAATATGAAATATGTTTATTTTCTAATTCTATAACGAGATATGTACAACATAATGCTTTGATCACTTGTAAAAAGTTAGAATAAGTTGTGAAATAAATTCATGTTTATTTTCATTTTTCAAGTTCTTTTCATCGTTTTTTTGTAAGAAGAAATCAGTCAAAATAAGAAATAGAATTGTTTGGTTTATTGATTAACATTTCAGTATTTATATATTATTAATTTAGTTTGTTGATTTATATATAATTCAGACATGCCAGAAAACGAGAATGAAGGTAATAAAACAGTTATTGAGACTACTCAACCGATTCCTGAACCTGTGATAGTTCCTAACGATGATGAACATTCTTCAGATAATGAAGACGTATCTGTTGATAAGGTTCCTAAGAAAAAATATGCTATTTATTTTGGTTATTGTGGTACAAATTATCAAGGACTTCAAATGTATACGAGATATTTATATAAATATTATTGAATCGATGAAATCATGAATCATATGAAATATTTATATAGTAATGGGGATACAAATACAATAGAACTTAAAATTATTGATGCTTTACATAAAGCTAACTTAGTTTCCGATGTTAATTTTGAAGGTGAACGAACATTTCAAAAAGTAGATAATTTATACATATATATTAATTCATTTTGTTATTAGTCCTAATCATAATTACATTTTTCTTATGTGAATAGATTCAATATATGCGAGCTGCTCGTACAGATAAGGGTGTTCATGCTGCAGGTAATTGTGTTAGTTGTAAGTTATTGATAAAGCCTGGTGATGAAGACAAGGCGTGTGAGTCTTTAAATAGTTTTCTTCCATCAGACATTCGAGTCTTTAAACTTGAAAGGTATATTATTAGGATTCTTGATTTCTTCTACTACTTCTTCTTCTTATATATATATATATCTTGTTATACTTGCTTATGTATATAGAGTATGTCGTGGATTTAATGCTAAGAATAGTTGCGATAAGCGTCGTTATGAATACGTTCTGCCGCTTTCAGTTTTGGCGGCAAAAGGAGGTCGTGCCATTCCCTCTATTGAAGAGGAGTTATGTAGTAGTTGGGAAGGATATAAGGAATATAAGGAGGAGAAGGAGAAGGGTCTAGATCCCTTGGGAGGAGATATCCTCATTCAAGATAAGGATCGAAAACAAATATATAATCGTATTAGTTTACAGACGGCTTGTGCTCTTGAAGATTACGTGAATAATTATAAATATATACCTGACCTACAGGATGAGATGCTAGGCGGAATCGTTCCTTTGAAGGAATGTCCTGCAATGACAGAGTTCGTCATCAAGAGATTGAGGGCTGCTCTCTATATATATAAAGGCACTCATAAGTTTCACAATTATACAATAGGTATGTATAGATCTTCTATTGGTGATGTATATCTATTCTATAGGAAAGAACAGTATGGATCCTCGAAGTTCTCGTTACATGATGGGTTTCACGTGCAGTGATCCCGTATATATTGAGAATACTTTATATCTACGTCTGTGTGTAGAGGGTCAATCCTTTATGCTGAATCAAATACGTAAGATGATCGGTATGGCTATTGAAGTCACACGAGGAACAATCACACTGTATCACCTCTGGGAGACTCTAGGTAAAGGTAAGATACTATCAAGATTATGATTATTATTTATCGATATACATGATAGATTATCTATATATTAATGTATATCTCTTTGTCTATATCAATATACTTTAGTATTAGTATGTATATCCCTATATTATTTTATGTTTAGGAAGTGTCAATACTCCTGTTGCTCCAGGCGAAGGACTCTTCTTAGATTATTGTATATATGATATGTATAACAAGAAACCGACTTCTGTAATAAAAGTGGACTTCTGTAAGCCAGATATATTGAAGGTGAGATCTCTGTTCAAAATGAGTTTTATATATAAAGAAATAGCTTCTCAATTCCAGAGCCAACAGATCTATGAAAAATGGATTCAAGATATTGATGATCATTGTGATGGGTATCCGATTATTCCTGTTGATATTAATAAGATCCCTGAAATGGAGAAATATGCACAAAATAAGATTCGTAAGGATAAAACGAAGAAGAATGCTAATTTTGCTTTGAAGGACCGTAATCATGATGACGAACAGGGGAATCCTAAACGTAAATGCACGGAAGATGATGAACAGAAATGTAATAGAGATTCTATTAATGAAGAATAAGTAGTTTATATCACATTATCAGTAATTAGAACAAATAATACCATTTCGTTATTAAATTTATTTATTTATGGATATTTATTCATTAGTTTTATTTCGAATCATCGTGCTTGTATATTGATTATATTCTATTGTTTATGTTGTGTTTTTGAATAATTATAATTTAGTTGAATTAGATTTCATGTATATTTAAAAAAATATTATCTTATTATTATTATTTTTTATATGAATAACAATTAAATTCAAAAAATGAATCATGTATTTATTTTATTTCCTTAAAGTAATATAATCTCTCAAAATTCAAAATGATATTTTTCTTGGAGAAATATATTGTTCAACAACTATACAAAAATTAGAAATGTATATACATAAGTAGCATAAATAGAAAAATATTAGCAAAACTAAATGATATAAATGCATATTAGATTAATAAAACAGAAATGATTAATGATCCAAGTAATATTCTCATTAATTAATAGAGTATGATAAATGAAAGAGACGAATGTGTAATAATAAAGTCTGAATAAAACATATAGTAAACGGTAATACAAAGTACATAAGTTTAGAAAACTTTTATATTCATAAAATGAACATTATTTAAGATCATCTGAAACATGAGAAAGCTTTTCATAAAGTAAATCTGTATCAATAGAATCATAATTATCTGGAATACCCAAATAACGAAGTAAATCGTTAGATTGCGATTCATTCATAGGTTTGTAAACATGCTGCATAATATGCATAAATAAATCCTTACTGATTTCATTGTTTCCATCAATATCTAAACATTTAATACAATCCTTTAATTTTTCCTTATCCACTAAAATTATGTATAATATAGTTCAAATTATTGATATTAGTTTTATCAAATCATACTATATATAAACTATATATATATCAAACTTACAGACACAATCTAAAGATGAAATGAAAATAAGTAAATCATCAAAAGTGACTTCATCTCCTGTTTTCGAAAAGCTATCAATGATCTGACTGATTTCACTTTCAGAAGGACAAAAGCCAATGGATCTTATGAACAAACCTATATCTCTTGTAGGTATATAACCTTTTCTATTTTTATCATAAAGGTCAAAGTTCTTTTTGAAATTTTCAATCTATAAAGAACATTTAGCAGATCTTAAATATATTAATATACTTGTTCTTCAGTAAAGTCGCGTGACATCTTAATAAAATAAATAAATGACAAAAACAAAAAACAAGTTTTATGTTTTGCTTTTGTTTTTAAAAAGATATCTCTTTAAGAGTGGACTATCTCTGTTTTTTATTATGAAAAACTCAAGTTCCATGTTTATCTTAACTTAGATAGTTGATAAAGACTTGATATAATATATCACGAAATAGAATCACTGTATAAAATATGTTAAATAGTAGTTATAATATTAGTTTTGATTTATTTAACCTGCAATTACAGTCATTATTGTATGAAATATGATGAATCTTCTAAAATAAATTCATAAAACAGAATTTGTTGTTAAGAAACAATATTTAATTAAAATAGGTTTAAGATATTCGTTTGATTTATATGTATTATTGTTAATCATAAAAAGATAAATCTAAACATATTAAAAGTAAACTACAAATATTATATATATATTTTTATATTTTTTGGAATCGTCCTTGAATCCAAATTCGATTCATTTCCTGTTCTGTTTTTCTGTTGATGATTGTTCTTCGAATATATTTAACATCAATTGGCATTAAGCCTATTCCTTTAAAGAGATTGGTCAATTCTTCTATATATTAAATGAATAACAATATAGTTATAAGAATTCTCCCTTCTTAAAATAATAGAATACACATACGGATTTCAAAGTAGTATGTTCGAGTTCCATCCTGTCTGGCATAAAAGTTGTCATCAATCTTTCGCTCTGGATTAAAACGCAATTCAGCCATATCATAACGGGCATAATCACGGAAAAACACATATCCACCTTGTTTTAATTCTTTAGTAGCATTCGTTAAGAAATCAACAAATCGATTTGGGGAATTTGCAGAGAGAGCGAATAGAATTAAAACGAAATGAACTCCATCTTGTGGGAGATGAGTGAGAATATCTTGCTTAGTGACATCTCCTGCCCATACGGTCATACGATCAGGATCATATTTAGGATTATTCTTTAAAGAGACAAGAATAGAAAAAGGACTTAAAAATAATATATATATATTTATGGAAATAATAATATATGGACAATAAAATAATAATAATGCTCGAACATATACTTGAATAAGATTAATTGCATTTTGTGAAAAGTCTACAGCATATATATATAGATTGGGAAATGTTTCTGACAGAGGGAAGAATGCGTTTCCGACTCCACAACCTACTTCTAGTAATGAATAACTCATTTCTGGATGATCATTACATATTTTAAATTCAGGAAAAACAGTATCTAAATAATGTCTATCTTTGTAAAAACGATCACCATTAGATTTATAAAATAAATTCCAATATTTTCCTGCATCTTTATCAAACCGTTCTAAAGAAATAATTATAACAAAGTGCATCAACTATTTATACGTGACCAGATAGGACTTAATTGTTTTGTATGCGTTTTTAATACTTCTATAGCACGTTTTTCTGTTTCAGGATCTAAAAAGTCTTCTTCAATTGCTTCACAACTCTCATCATCGTATTCATTAGAACTAAAAATATTGGAATCATAAAAACAACATTATATTAACTTCTAGGAATACTTCATGATATTAATAAGACGAACAACTACTATAATAACAAAGTATTAAGAAACAATCAAATAACCTTGTTTATTATTGTTTTTTTTGGCACAAAATACTTTTTGAATTCTTCTGGGCTTTTATTCACTTTTTATTATAATAACTCGTATAATATATATATATTTTATTAGAAAACACTATATTTAACATTAAAAATAATATTATTTAGGAAAACAAACATCTGATGGAGACTCAAGTTCCAAAAGAGCCAAATTACGCAATGCTTCCTAGTGATTTACCTGCTGGAGGTGAAAAAGAGATTACAAATGTTCATCTTATTGAACAACTGAAAGAGAAACAAAAACGAATTGATAGTTTACAACATGAAATACATTTTTACGATGATTTCTTGAGAAAATTCAAAAGAAAAGAGTATATATATATATTGAAAAATTTTTGATTTTAAAGTATAACATCAAAATGTTAATCATATGTTTCTGAATATATTTAGGATAACAGAAGAGAATATTTTATCGATTAACTTTAATTTAAGTGAAGAAAATAGTCGTTATAAAGAACAAATCAATAAAATGAAATTAGTGTTTGACCAAATGCAGCAATTACTTAAAAACACTATTGTATACTTGTTTATATTCTGTTTTCTATTATTTTATAGTGTTTCTGTTGAATATTCTTATTTTACAATTATTTCTATTTAATTATATTATTATATCTATATATATAGTCTGAGCGTGATTCCCTTGTTACTCGAGTGAGTCAATTGGAAGAAGCCATCAGAGCTAAAGAAGACACGATTCAACAACGAGAACTTCGTATTCGTGAACAACTCAAAGAACAGTATTCCATGGAAACTAAAAACCTTCAAACACAAATCAAAGTATATATATATATATAGAATTATACGTATTTCTATATTTATTTCCCTTTGTATTCTAGGAATTAACAGGTATGACTTCATTGACTCTGCATCGATCATGCTTATATCTTTTCATTCTCTCTCTTACTCTATTATTATTATCATGATTATATAAGTATATATTATAATATATAAAGAGTCTTTGAATGCAGGTAATCCAACGGATCAAGGTATGCATCAAATGTCTGCTATCAATTCCCTCAATGACTCTATGTATATATATATTATATATGTATATATGTATTCTTCTATTAACTATCTATAGTAATCAACAGAAATCGTATTATGATACACAGTTAACTACTGCTCAAGAGACAATATCTACTTTAGAGAAGCAGATTGTGGATCAAGAGCAGACCCTTCAGAATAATACATTGATGATTAATCGCCTTCAAGCACAAAACAAAGAACTTCAGGAACAAACGGATCAGTTGAAGCTCTCTGTAAATAATATGACTGCTAAGGAAACACCTTCTTCAACCACTTTACAACGTTCTTTGGATAGTTTACTTGCTGATTACACTTATCTATATGAACAAATGATGGCAGTTATGCAGGATTATAACACTTTAGTCTCTAAATTTAAAGAAATGGAAGATCTTAATTCGGTATGATTTAGTTGTCTTCTATTCTGTCTTTATATTCTATCTATTCTATTCATTCTATTAATTTTATTTTATTTTATTTTATTTTAGTTTATTTTATTTTATTTTATTTTATTTTATTTTATTTTATTTTATTTTATTTTATTATATCTCTTCTATTTCTTCTATTTCTTCTATTTCTTCTATCTCTTCTATTTCTTCTATCTCTTCTATCTCTTCTATTTCTTCTATCTCTTCCATCTCTTCCATCTCTTCTATCTCTTCTATCTCTATAGACATCTGCAACAAATACTGTGTCTCCCTTCAATGCTTCTTTCATTAATACTTTAGTAACTATGCAACATACTCAAGAAGTTATGAAGGAGAACGTTTCTCTACATGACAAGCTTCGAGACCTACAGAATCATATCGATACCCGTCTCTCTCAGTCTATTCAACGAACTACAGAGAATAGCAATGCAGAGCCATATATAGAACCAGATTCCTCTAGGACAATGCAACCCCCTGCTCCTCAAGATCTATCGAATCCCCATGGGAATGAGCCACTTAATGGAGAGAATCACATACCCGCCGAGAGCGATATACCCCTGAGTTCACTGTCCACTAAGACTCGTGAAGAACTGGAAACTATGATTATAACATTCAAGAACGATCAAATACGTCGTGAGAAGGAATATAATGATATCATTCTGTCTCTTAATAATACCATTCAACAAAATCAAGATGTATCTATATATATATGTTTTGTTTCTCTCTCAATATATATATATATATATATATGTCCTTAGAATATTCAGTCTTTACAAAAGGATTTACAGTCGGAATCGTTGAGCCCTCAATGGACTGCAATCCTGTTAAATACCCTAAAGAATCTCTATAAGTCTCTCTATGATGAAATATACAGTATTCTCAATAACCAGAACATGCTTCACTTCAATAGTCTTCAGCCCATGTCAGACATGCCTGAAGACATCTTAAATGACCCAAATCTGTTCCTTATGACAATTTACCGTAGTATCACGTCACTATTTAATAACTGCTTATCGAACACAAAGAGTGCTCTTGAAGGGAATGGAATGAATGCCAATAAATCAATACAGGATCTTAACGATAAGTTACAATCCACTGAAAACATGCTGAATACGATTCAGATAGCTAAATCTTCTTTAGAAACTCAACTGAAGGAGTTGAAACAACAATTAGGAACGCATCAAGATGAAGATAATCAACGTATACATGAACTTTATGAGATAGAAGACACCCTTAAATCCATATTCCTGACGATTCAACATATCATGCCCTCCATCACCTTACCGCCAAATCTAGAGGACAGTCTTACACATAATAATACTCTACAAGGTACGATGAATCATAATATAATTATATATATATATACAACTACTTATTTTAATTATTTATTTTTATATTTTTAATCTTTATGTATATATTATTATATTAATGATCATTTTATATACATATTATTATATTAATCATTTTATATTGAAGAGTATATATTGATAACTATATAGATTCTATGTTACATGATTCGAGAGTCACCACAGGAATAAAAGTGTATATATATCTTTAATCTTTACATTATCTATTTTCCTATTATATATTACTATTCTATATAGTTCTCCAACAAATAAAACACTTAAAGAAGAATTAATGACACTTCTTACGTTTACAGAAGATATTCAGAAGATGCTGAAAGAATCTGAAAATGAGAAAAACATTTTGATTTCTAGAGATGAAGAAAGAGTTCAAGGATTGAATGAAATTAAAGATATATTAGTATTTATTTATTTATTCTTTATTATATATGTTTCTTTTATATAATATGATTGTATTCCTTACTGTTTTCTCCTTCTATTCTAGACTCCAATATATATGTCTCTCCAATCCTCTTTACATACAATTCTTCAATCATCACAGGCTACTACTACTACTATTGCTCCTTCTACTACTGTGAATGCGAATACTTCACTCCCCAATGTCAATCCTACAGTATTAGAATCCTATGCGTCATTCTTATCACAAAGCTCTACTATTCCTGATTCTTTCGACTCCATGCTATCGACTATTCTTGATTCTCTATCTGCATTAAGATCAAATGTGAGTCAATATATTTCTGGATTCCAATCTCTGTATACACAGTTTATCGATATAAAAGGGAAGATGGAATCTATTCAAACTAAATATAATCTCTTGTCTAAAGAGAAAGATGCATCTACTTCTCATTATACGAATACGTTAGAGACTTATCAACATCAAATAGAGGAACTAAAGGAAACTATGGATACTCTTCAATCTACTCTTCAAGAGAGAGATACCACAAGTAATGCAATGAAAAAAGAACTTGAAAGAGTGAAACAGGAATATGCTGGGAAAGAATCTATTTATACTAGTAATATAGCACGTATGAATGAATATGATTCGAAGTTCCATGAGATTGATTCTAAATATAAACAATTATATGAAGAACATAAGAAATTACAACAATCTATAGAGACCCATGAGAAGGAAATAAATGATAATCGTGTTGAATCTACTGCTTTATTGAATACAAGGGAGAGTGAAATCCAAGAATATTTGAGAACAATAGAGAATTATAAGAATCAGTTGAGTCAGTTACAAAATGACTTAGGGAAATGTCAAAGTAAGATTCAAGAGATGTCTAAGATTAATTATAATTTGAATGCCTTATTACATAATAGTGAGGAAGAGAAGAAACAGATGGATCAAGATAGTGATGAAAAGGAGGATATTATTAATCAGTTGAAGAAGAAGATATATAGTTTACAGAGTGACGTTCAGAGTCGAGAATCGGCACTACAGGAATATCAGGAAGAGAAACAATCAATGACAAGTCGCATCGAAACACTTTCGGTTGCTAAACAGGAGTTTGTGGATAACTTAGTTAATAAGAAGAATATGTATAAAGCAAGAGCAGCTTCTCTTGAAATCCAATTACGTACTTGTGAACAAGACTTGGAGCTATTGAGAATCGAATTAGACACAAGAGCTCATAAATGTGCTAATCTTCAAGTATACATATATATATATATATATATATATATATATATATATATATATATATATATATATATACATATTTTCTTTTTTTATATATTATTTTAATATATATATATAGAAGACCATAGAAATATTCCGTTCTAATCCATATTACTAATCTATATCAGTTTGTTCTATTACTTTTTTGTTAAACTTTTATTTTTTTGTGTGTTATTCCTTTTTCTTTTTTGAATTTATTCAAGTATTTATGCTTATATTGTCTTTTGTTATAGTGTATATATATGTATATATATATATATCAATAAAATATAAACGAAACAAATTTTATTTTATTACACACAAAAAAAAATATATCTTCAACTGGAAATAAGTATCTTTAAAAAAAAAAGTAAAAAAAAAAAAAAAAAAATCAAGAAAATGATAAAAAAGCAGTTGAAATAAAAATGAGATATACAAAAAAGACATAAAATAGTATATAGACTGTTAAAAAACTATCGAGAGGGAAAGAACGTTAAAAAACTATCCCATTTCAGACATATACATACTAACTAAATAGCAAACAACAATATATATATATGTATAAATGATAAATATAAAAAAGTTATAAGTATGTTTTTGAAACGAGGAATTTCAAGAGAAGTGAGTGTTTGAAGATACGTAGCTATAAAGTATATGAAAAAGGGTATACTAGGTAATATAAGAAGTAGTATATCCTATGGTATAGTGGAGACGTAAGTGTTTACGAATAGAGTTGTTCAAGGATTTGATCGTATTTGGCCATTAAGCACTTATGATGGTTCTTATACATATCCTCTGTATTCTTATAAGTCTCTTCTAAACGTATATCTAACTGATTCTCATTCTCTTGTGTCCAGAATTCATAGTTATAGAAATAGTAGAGTGAGTTGACGTCTACAATGTGGTTTGTAGCACTCGTATCCGAGAGATCTGTGTCGTTTAGTGGATTCATCAGATCTTGGACGGTTTGATTAACAAGGGGATCGGGAGTGACAGTGTCACTGAGGGGGGTTATTGGAGA
This sequence comes from Blastocystis sp. Blastoise, assembly GCA_039096225.1. Lineage (NCBI taxonomy): Eukaryota > Bigyra > Opalinata > Blastocystidae > Blastocystis > Blastocystis sp. Blastoise. Next base: position 67,529 of record JBBPEB010000004.1, read on the forward strand.
GGGCTCAGTAAATAATTCAGTATTCATGTCAGTATTCGGTTGACCAAGGAATTTGATCGTATTTGGTTCTTCAGGAGTATCAGTCATTTCATCATCATCATCATCATCATGGCTTAAATCAATTACAACTAAATACAAATATATTATAAATAAATAAGTAAATAAATAAATAAATAAATAATATAATATAATAAACAACATAAAACTAAAACATAAATAAATGAAATATAAATATATACATTCATAAATGGGATATCCATAATATGGAATATAATTCGACATCATGGAAAAACCTAAATAATGAAAATGGTAAATATTAAAAAAATAAATAAATGAAAGAGAGTAAATAGAACCTAAGAAAAGATGCAAAACAAAAGCTATATATACTATTTGAAGGATTAACGTGATCATCACGATTTGAAATCGATTGTTTACGCCAATCACCTTCAATACCAGTTAGATCCACTGCTTTATTTCTAAGGGTTGATCGAGAATCATGAATCGAGGAATCATTATATCGTCTGGGAGAACGATACTTTGAATGGTATGATTGAGTAGTTGGCAAACTCTCATTTTCATACCCTTTATGATCTGATAGTTTTGAAGACTGTTTTGTTCGATTCCTTGATCCGACCTTAGACATAAGCTACTTTAACGAAATACATTTTTATATGATTATTCTTCAAAGCCTTTTCTTTTCTTTATCTGATAATCATGGTTTTCTTTTTTTTCGTAGTTTTTTTAATTTTTAGTTATATTTTTCATTATTTATACCTTTTCCATTGTCTTTTAACATTTATATTTACATGAATTAATCAAAAGAATATAACTGTAATTATAATTCACATTCTCGTATCTTATTTTATCAAAATATGTTTAGTTTTATATTAATTGTGAATTTAAAATTATAGTATGAATGGAACAGACTTAATAGACATATAAAGAATACAGAGAAACGATTTTTATTGATTTATCTTATTCTTTTGTTCATTTAAAACACTTGCTTATTTCTAAAAAAAATGATCATTATTTGTCTTCATAACATGAATTGTTGTCATATAATATATAAAAATCTGAATTATTGCAATTAATTATGACGATTCTGTTAAAACTTTTCGATTTGGTTCAAAATTGTTCATTTATTCATATGTACTCACTTTAACAGGTCTAATAAATACATATATTTATAAGAATTCTATTCTTTTATAGTAGAAAGCTAAAACGAATAATTTTCTGTCTTGACTCTGAATAATGCTGAAAATATTTGGATTCAAAAAAAAAATTTTTTTTTTGTATTTTGAGTAACGAAGAGCTTCTTGTTTCTCTTTTAAATCTGAATCAAGAATATTTAATATAGAAACTTAATTCAAATATATATATTAACAAATGGATACAAATAAGAACGATGAGATGTCTTTAATTAATTTATTAAAGGCTTTAGATACATATCAACCTTCTATTCCTGAAGAAGTCACTAGTTATTTGTTGAATCAGTCTGGTTGTAATTTAGATGATAGTCGACTTGTCAAAATGGTATCTTTATCAGCTCAACGTTTTTTAGCTGAGATTGTCACTGATGCGATGAGTCTTAATAAACTAACTAATATTCAGGTATATCTGAGTTATTATAGTAAATACAATAAATATATTATTTCAGTTTTTCTATTTCTTTAAAAAAATGTTTTTATGCTATGATCTATTTATTTTCTAATATTCAGGATGACCCAGATAGTGAAACAGAACCAACGTTAACTTTATCACAAGTCACTCAAATGTATATAGATATATATATATATTATAGTTTATATTTATAAATTGCACTCTATTTTTTAATGGACCCTTCATTTCTCTCTAGTTTGGAGCGAAAAGGTATGAATACCACAAAACTAAGCATGACTCAAAAACCCAAACAGTAATCTTACTCCTCTTATACTATATATCTATTTTCAATTTTCTTTTTTTTCATTATCTAATAAGGATATATTAATAACTGCTTTTTCTTTATATATATGTTAACATGTTATAATTAAATACTTTTTTTTTCTTGTTTTTATGTCATTAATAAGAAGAGTGTAGACTCATTTGTAATAGGTTAGTATTCTTATATTGTTTCAAATGATGACTTTGAAATTATAATTTATATGAGTAAACTATTATTTTTATGAAATATATTTAAATATATATATATTTAAAGTAAAAATGATGAGATAATGATTTTCTGTGTTTTCATGAAATAAAAAATTATTATATATATTATTTTTGAAAAATAATGATATATATTCATTAAGAGACATATTATAGAGTCATAAAAGAACAAGAAGAGATGTAAAGAACATTTCAAAATTGTTTTAAGGAAATGTGAACTAACCCAAAGAGAAAAAGTAAAATGAATAGAGTATATAAATTTTTATTTTGTAATAATAATCAAATGAATTTTTTATTTTAATTAAAGCATATTACTTGTATCCAACTATATAAATAGAATATGAATATAATATAGAAATGGTTTAATATATAAATATGAATACTTCTTTCTTGGCAAGTGTGCAGTGATATTTATCGATATATAACTGGTCAGCAGGAGGGAAAGGAGAGGGACATTCATCCATAAAATAATTATATTGTTTTGTCCATTGTTCTCCAGCCAAGGAGAAGAGGCAGTTGGCACCTGATAACATGACAAGATAACAACCATCTATATATGATAATAATAATAATAATAATAATAATAATAATAATAATAATAATAATAACTAGTAATAATAATAATAATAATAATAATAATAATAATAATAATAATAATGTAATCCTGTCTATAATAATCATATATATACAATCATTTCGGATATTATGGAATGGAGACGTATATATATCAATATCCTTATACAAACATCGTAGAATAGCTACAGTCTTCAGTAACTTGATATACATAGACGAAAAGTAACTATCCAAGTCATGATAAATAAGAGGAGAATAACAGGGAGTACCTCGAGTAGGCGAATAGATATCAATATTGATCCCCTTGATATTTAACTTTTGTAAATAACTAATATTTTCATATATATCATTATTTATTGTTTCTTCTGCTTCCTTCTCAATTTCCAAGAAAGAGGACGGTGTTATATATTGTTTAATGGTTTTATTGATATAGTTATCGAGTTCAATGGACTGTTTAGTAGACTCCTTATATGTCACAAGATCCTTATAGATGCTGCCGTAAACCTCTTTATACAGCGACTGAGGCTTCATACCAAGGAGGAAACCCGATACTAACTATATATATATATATATATATATATATATATATATTCATATATATATATATACTTTTGTTTTATCTTCAACATATTCCAGAAAACTATAAAATAACAGATAATAGTATGATAATTATATATACTTGATCTTATCTATTCGACCACTCAGTTTTCCTATAAATAAATAAATAAATAAATAAATAAATAAATAAATAAATAAATAAATAAATAAATAAAGATAATAAATATGTAATAAATAAAGATAATAAATATGTAATAAATAAATAAATAAATAAAGATAATAAATATGTAATAAATAAAGATAATAAATATGTAATAAATAAATAAATAAATAAATAAATAAATAAATAAATAAATAAATAAATAAATAAATAAATAAATAAATAAATAAATAAATAAATAAATAAATAAATAAATAAATAAATAAATAAATAAATAAATAAATAAATAAATAAATAAATAAATAAATAAATAAATAAATAAATAAATAAATAAATAAATAAATAAATAAATAAATAAATATATAAATAAATAAATAAATAAATATATAAATATACCAATATATTCTTCATATCGTTTTTCATTTATATTTTCTAATCCACATATATAACCAGTCATTCCACTTTCTTTATATATATCGATAAATTCCCGCGGGACTGCACCTTGACGAAGATAAACACTCATTGGTATATCTCCAATCCTGCATTGCTCCTATAATATTATATATTATATACTTAATAAATCAATAAAAACAGTTACTTGTATCATTTTAATGATATTACAAAACCAGTTGGCCCTGTTGCGAACGTTGAGTTCTCCACTTTCAAGGCATATTTGATTGATATTATTACCATACATGAACTGAGCATCTTCAACTACATTGTTCTTGAAAAAAAGGATATATATATATATATATATAACTAATACGAACTCTTAAAGAGTATAATTATTATATATTTATAACAAGTGAATATATACATTAGTCATCATAAATCGTTGATTATCCAGATTTTCTCGTCGATTTAAGCAGTGTTTGCAGTTTCGTTCACATACATTCGATACAACTATATAGATACATATAAGACTTATATAATCATATAGAAGAGAAAAAACACTATATACAACTAATTCCCATGGGTTTGATAAGATTTCCAAAAGAGGACTCTGTGATAGAATTAGCATGTATTAATAAGGAATCAATCTATAGAGAATAAAGATCATAGATATTATTTAAAGAAAAAGGAGAATAAAGAATTAATCGATACTAATAACTATATAAATTCATAGCAATATATTTATATACAAGACAATCATCTTTTGATGATAATAAAGATAAAATTTGTACTTTATTCAATTGAATAGCTTCACCTATATACAGAAATAATATTTAGATAGTGAAATAAGTAAAGAAATAATAACTAAAACAAAAAAAGCATACCTTCTTTTAATTCCTTTCCAATAAATTGAGAAAGAGGCTCTATAATAAATATAAAGAATTGTGAAACATATAATGAAAAACAATTAAATAAAAGTTAATATTCACCTACTTGTATTGTCTGATGACCATTTTGTTGGTTTTGTTAATAAATTTCGTTTGAAAAGAATTCTAGATTCATTGATAATTGATTTATGGATAATTGATGAAGAAAAGAGCTTAAACATTTTTCGATTTTCTGTTTTATTGAATTATTTGTTTTTAATAAGACTTGTTTTACGATATATAGAACACACAAATTACTTAAAATAAATAATCTTAAAGGAAAAGCAATAATTAATTGTATAATAAGCTCAATAAATGTAAAACAGAAAAATGATCTAAACCATGATTCTTGATGAATTCTCGAGTCATTTTTTCTATTGTCTCATTCTCCATTTTTCTTATATATATAAAAAATATCAGTTTACGACTGATTACATCTTAAAAAGATAGTTCACTTTTCTTTGAAAAACTCTTCTTCTTCAGTTCATTTTTGTAAAAAAGATCTGATTTTTTTGAGAAATAAACTAAATTAGTTTTATTTAGCGTATAGTCTCTAATCTCAGCGAGTCAACTATTTATTCTGTACAAACTATTGTAGGACTCATTAGTAAGATATATTTAACAAGAAATCACAATGCTATCGTCACTTTGGAAGTTAAAAGATACTGCTTTCGAAACTTTTGGAATTCGAGACTATGAAGATAAAGATATACTAGAGTTCCGAGAAGAAATCAAGAAATGTGAATCAAATCTAATGTATTTGTTTCGTTATTTGTTGTCATTATTATTATTTTTGAATATGAAATTTATTAAATATATAGAGGAATAGATAGTTGCATCAATGAATCATTAAAATACATTCGATTATATAAAACAAAAATGACTAATTTGTTAAAGTTGACTCAACCAATGAATAAATGTGGATCCAAAGAAGAAATTTGGAATATAGCTTCACATTTTGATAACTCTATAAGTATTATCACATCTACAGTAGAGGATAAAGCTGTATATCTATTTTATATATTGTTGAATAATATTCTTGTGTATATAATATAATTTGATTATAGAAGACACAGTTAGCGTATGAGTTATTGGCTCAAGTAGAAGATGAACTTAATTTACTAGAAGGCACAAAAGAAAGAATATTAGAATGTGAAAATTCTATAAAAGATTTTGATATTGTATATATTTATTAATATTATTATTATTCATATATATATTAATTAATATAAATAATATTATTATTCTCCTATTTATATAGAACTATTCAGATCCGGATATTCCTACGATTCCATCACTTTCTCAGGATACTACTGATAAATTAGAAGTATCCTATATTAATATTATATAACTATCATGATGTATTATTATTGTCTATCTAAGTAGTGTTTATTTTAAGTATCTTATAATATATATATATAGGTAGAAGTGGAGGAAAATGCTTCGGACCGAATGCTCTTTATGATTCGAGAACAAAAGAAGCAGCTGCAACAGGATATTCGAGATGTAAAACAGAAGAACAAACTATTTGTTATCTCTTCACTTCAAAAAGTATATAGAATTATGCATATTTATATATGTTTTGTATGAATATAAAATATCTAAGAGTATTAGTATTATCTATTCTTTTATTTTTATGTTTATGATATATTTTTTTCTTATTTCGTATTATCAATTGCCTTCTATATAGTTACGAGACATTCAATCAACCTTATTTGATCAGATTGCTCTTTCTCTTTCTCTCCCTCCTCCTAGTGAATTAACTACTATTAATAAACCCCTTCTTGATGGAAGAGAAGATGCAGAACTCGAATTTGATGTCTCTCCAGGGAAAACACATGCTATACCTTTAGAAATGCTTGAAGGTAGATATGTACGTTGGGTATTTTATTGTGAACAGGATATTGGTTTTGGAGTCGCTTGGAAATATGTGGAGAAGAAGAATTTGAATATGAATCGTGAATATTCGAAAGACACACCAATAGATATTACTGCAGAGAAAGAGAAAGAGAAAGAGAAAGAGAATGTAGTTGATATAGATAATCAACATGATGATGAAGATGAAGAAGAAGCGGAAGAGCTTAATAGTCATTCTACTTCTCATCCTCTGAACAATATTCATACTTCACCATCAGCTGCTGAATGTATATATATATATATATATATATATATATATATATATTATATTATATATTACATATTATATATTATATCTTTTAAATCCATATAAATGTAATTCATTGTATATATGATGATATATCTATTATTTATAGTATCTCCTGCAGGAGTGGCAATGATTGATATTCATCATTATACATCTGCTATAACTCTATCTGCTGAGACTGTTACATCTGTAGAACAAGCAAAACAACTCGATGATCTTCTCGAAGAAATGGATCAACAATCTCAATCTATAGCTAAAACATCAACTACAAGTACGATCTCTAATGTTACTCCAGAATCTCAACACATCGATGATGAGGCATCTATAAATGCAGAAATAGACTCACAGATAAATAAAGAAGATACGAATAAGTATAAGGCAAATACAACCCTAATCGTACAACCTAAACGAACTATTGGAGGAGATGGACGTCATGTGATGTATATATTATATATATGAATTATTTCGATATATATATATATATAATATAGATTGTATTTTATTAATTGTTATTGTATACTATTTATAGAGGTTCCTTCGTATCTCCTTCCTACGGAATGCTGGTATTTGAATGGGATAATACATATTCCATATTCAAAACAAAATCAGTATATCTTAGACTCTCTTATCGTGGTATATATATATATATATAAAATTTTTAATAATGTAACTATTATAATAATTATTATAAAAATATTAATGATCATTTTATGTCTTTTGAATAAAAGAATCCTATTTATGTTTTTTTATTTATATAGATAATGCGGATTAATTGTTTTTTCGTATTCACAAATAGAATAAACTATAAGATACTTTAATCTATTAGATCAGTCATTAGAATCTGATTGGTTTTCTTTTATAATTATTATTATATATATATTTTTAGCATGTTTGTTGTTTAAATTCTATTATTTATAATACTCACTTTCAAGTTAGATGTATTATTCATATAATTAGTTATCTTTTTATTTTTGTAAACAAATATCGAGCATTTATTAAAATAAAATAAAACTAAAAAATGAAGACAAAGCAATTCATTATAAAAGGAAACAATTATATTATTTAGCAAACTTCAGAAAATAATTTAAGCGATGTTCTAAGATTGGAATAAGTGCAAATATAGTGAAGAGCATTGACATGTTCTTCACGGAAAGGAAGTGAATATCCGCATTTAGAAGTGAGTTGAGAAGCTAATTCATTGACACAATAATGATCTCCTCTACCAGAGTATTTCATAGCTGATTCAACCTTCTTTTCACCAACAGAACGACTAACTAATCTACTAACAGATATTTCTTTCTTTAAATCTTGCAGAATAACTTGTTCTAATTCCTTCATAGCATCATCATTAGAATTCTTATTTGAACGAATGGCCTTCCATTTAGCTAAATGAAGAGGAACATCAGGAACAGCAACTCTATCAGGAGCATTACGTATTCTATTAAGATTATTATTATCATTATTATTATTATTATATGGAATATATATGTGAAGACTATTAAATAAATTGATTATATATATAATAAATAAACATAATAAAATAATAGTAAATGAGTATATATAATTCTATTAAGATTTCTGAAGGAGCGACGAGTCATTGTAGATCCAAAGACTTCACTTAATAATTCATTACCAATAGTATCAATATCACCATATTGAGAAATATTCTGATCTGTCTTAAGAGCAACGTTATCATGAGCAATCTTAAATACATCATTATGAGTAATAGCAGTACCATTCTTTATAGGTTTATAGTAATAATATTTAAAATAGATGATCAATATATATATTTAATATTTAAAATAAATGATCAATATAAAAAATATTTTACATATATATATATACCTTTTCAACGATATTTTCCCATTCATCATCATAATAGGCAGAGATACAAGTATGAAGATTCTTACCATTAATAACATCGTTAGGAGGACAGAAACTCATCCACGCAGAGTGTTTATCATCAGCACCTGTGAAGGCATATACATTAAGACCCTGAGGAAGATCTGTGAACATTGAACCAGAATAACAAGCTTCAAAATAAAATACAAGTTTCTTATATTTTTTAGCATTGTACATCTTTTGAATAGTATCCATAAGGACAGTAGCTTTAAGTTGAGCATGACCAACTTCACAAGAACCTGGACCACCGTGATCCATGTAATAAACAAAAATAGTATCTTCTTCATTTGAATATATAGGAATATTTTTATTATAAATAAATATAATTAAGCAAATAAACCTTAAATACAAATAAACTTTAAATATAAATAAATAAACAAACATACATTAATAACTTTAGGATTTTCAATACCAGTTAATTTTTTCATAGTATCAGCATCACCACTTAAAGCAGCCATAAATGTTTCAGGAGTAATATTATCTCCAGTATAATCGATATATGCACGACATTCAGGAGCATAATCTTCAGGAAGACCACTTTCACTAGATTCAGAGAACATTTGACCAGGATAAGGATTTCTGTCATTATCAAAATTTCCATCAAAAGAGAAATAAACAATATGATCTCTAGGGATTCCATTACGAACAGCTAAAGATACATAAATTTTTAATTATTAAAAACGAGATAATAATTTATTTATTTTTTGTATTTCAGAAGCATTATATATCATAAATATAATAAATAAAATATATATACAGCATAACCACGACAGATAGTTGAAGTAATACAATAATTACCCCACGCAGTATTAGCAGAAAGGAAAAGAGCCCATTTCTCTGCTGAAGCCACAGCCAGAAGAAGGCCAAGAACAATAAACATCTTATTCATTATTTTAAAACAAATAACAAACAATTTTATTTTGTAAAGATGTGTTGAACTGTTTTAAAAACGATATCTAAAGGATTAGTGTGTCATTATCTGTGCTCCAGCTTCATCATCAAGTATTCTTATTCCTATTGGTAAATCGAAAAACAAATCTACATTTCTATTTATTCTTCTCTTTATGACGCAACCGTTTCCATAAATACAAATAATGATGACACATATCGTTTCTCTATTGCTTTTGCATATATGAAGAAATAGCAACAACTATGGATCATTTGTTATGAAAGTCTTATTATGATGATTCTTAATATAAAGATTATGCTTATTTTTGTTTGAGTCTTTTTGAAAAGGCAACTAATTGAATATAGGTTTTTTACTTTTGATTCAGATGTTGTTTTTATACCTAAGAATTTTGTCGGAGTTTTAAAAAATAGGGTTCATATTGAAATAGAAAGATCTGGATAATCTACAATTATTTTTTTAAAAACTCGAACGAGAAAAATAGGTGCAACAAACAAATAATAAAAAATAAATTTATAACAAACACACAGAATATAACAATGATAAAAAAGGAATATTTTATGAATAGAAACAAGTTGATATTGATTAAAAGTATATATTTTATTGTTTTAAAAGAGCCATGACTTCGATAGCTCTATGTTTACTGATTCTTCGTCTTTGACTTTCTTCATCATCTCCTTCAATATTAAGAGGCTATATATATATATGTTAATAAACTATATTCTGTGTGATCATTAATGCTTTATTGCCTTAGATCATGATAAGGATTGTTCGTAGCAATATAATTATATACAATTTTACTATCGATTTGTTTGGCATATGTTAAAGTCTCGTCACGAGCTACACCCTATAGAAGTTATTATTATACTCAATAAGTTATATATGTATTTATGAAGCTTAAAATAATAAAAAATATGAGTAAGAATTATTAAATTAAAATATAGAATATAATACATAAAATATAAAAATAATAAATATAGAATATAAATATAATAATAAAAAAAATAATGAATATAAATATAATAATATATAAACAATAATAAATCTAAAATAAAAATTATATATATATATAAAAATATAATAATGAATATAAATATAATTATATAAAAATAATAATAAATATAATAATACCTTTAAATCAGATAAATATTCTAGCATGATTTTGAAATCTTCTTTTGTTAAGACACGAGGATCAAATAAATGTTGTAATAATACTGTCTATATAAAAGTATATTAAGAATAATATGTTTTTTAAATACTACAGTATATATTACAAATATCAAGATAACACTAAATAAGCAAAATAATACAAATGAAAGAATAAAAACAAATTGAGAAAATAATAGTTATACTTACTTGTTTGCCTTTTTTGAACTTCCAATTCTCTCTGTCATTCTTCCATTTATATAAATATTCAATAGCTGGATGTCTGATATCAATCATATCAGCTTGCTCACTTAAAATATCTGAAAGCTTTTTTCCACTCATATCATTAGAAAAGTCAATTTTCTTTGTTTGAATTGGTTTTACTTCAGCAGGAGCAGAGTCTGATTTAATAGTTTCTTCAGCGGCTACAACAGGTCTTCTGATATTTCTTTTTAATTTTCTAACAATCTTCTTGTGAGTCGTTGCCTCTTTATCTTCCATTTGTCTTTATAACAGCAATTACAGAATGAATAGGATAAAAATATTAAAAACCAATTATTTCCATTCACAATCAGTTTTATTCTGAAAACCATTTCAGTTTTCTTGGATGGCTGTTATTCATGAATAATAACCACTTTTTTCTTTATTAACATATGTGTAATATATATATTCATTATAGTATAAAACTGATGTCGTTATGAATACTTCATTGCTTTCATTTTTTTCAGTATTTTATTACAAATTATTTTGCAGTTATATGATGTGAGGTAAACAGTTTTATTCAAATACACATAAAAGATGCATTAGAGATTTGGAAAACTATTGATAAACTAGAATAATAACTCATATCTTCAGTTTCGTATGTTAGTAGTGACTATTTTGTTAATTTCCATATATTGAAGAGTAAATCATGTATCTGATACATTCTAGGTATATTTATGTGTCTTTGCTGCTTTGTATGAAGGCATTACTATTTAAAAACCTTAAAAGGTGATCATTTAAAAATGTTTCTTTATTATTTTTTATACGATTTCATCATTATAATGTGACAAAAAGTAACTATTATAATTCTAGTTTACTCTTATAGATGAACGGTAACGAATTCTATGTAAATAAAAAGATTCTATTTGTTTTATCAATTATTGTTGCTTTATTTGTTATCTATTTGCAAAAGAAGGTGGCAAACTAGCATTCTAAATAATTTATGCAATCATTGTTTCAGATTAAGAGAAATACCCAATAATGTGTCAATTCATTATCCTTTTTATCATCTATACTTTGATGAAAATAATAATATTTATTAAATATAGTGAATATCTTAAGACATTATACTGCTTGATATTGTTGATAACAAACCCATTTGACCAACTTTCTTTTTTTACATTGACAGATTCATTTGAATATTATTTGAAGTCATCCTATTGCTAGATTGCATATTATAGCATAAAATATAATTGATAAATTCTAAGATCCTATGACTTTTGCAAAAAAGTAAAATGATTATTCTTTTATTTCTATTTATTTCTGTATTCAATCCAACAAATGAATATTATTCTGTTAGTTATTCTTATATGTGTAATTCCTACATATACTCTTGCAGCTATAATGTTTGGTGATGTTAATGGGTAATTGTTGTTCTTATTTGTAATATTTCTATAGAAATAATTTCTTAGATCGTTCTAAATATTTTCTAATGTTGTTTGTATTTGGGAATATCAAGTATATATGAAATATGATAAGCATTAAGTGTCATTTAGAAAGTTAATTGCGCTTCTTTTTGGAAAACGTATTGCGAATGGTGTTTCTCGTCTCTTTGAGTCCATTTTTTTTGGCGCAACTCCAACTGTTCAAGTATTTTTTTATGATTTCCTATGAAATCTGGCATACTATTGTTATATTCACTAGAAGTCATATATAATTTATGCTATTCTATGTAATACTATAGATTATACATGCTTTTGTATTATGTGCTATTGAATATGGAGCTTACACAAGTGTTTTCCCCTTATTTGGTTCAGGATCCAGTCAGCCTTATATTTGGTCCTTCTTAATATTAAGTTGCTTTCTAATAGCTCTTCTCTGTTCTCTAACAGATCCTGGAGTGGTTACGAAAGATACAATTGATAAGTATATATATATATAATTATATATTGTCAATATCTCTTTTTTTTTCATAATCAGTCACATAAAGAATAATGCTCCTATTTTATAAATAATTAGAATCAATGATTATATTGTTTGATAATAGAGTTATCCTTTTATTATTCTATATTCTTATAGAATGATCCAAGTGTTTCCTTACGACGATTTACTATATAAAGAAAACAATGAATGTAGAACATGTCATGTATATATATATATATATATAGTATTCATTTGGTTGTATTATGCTTTTAAATAAAGATATTATTGACTGTTATTATGAATAACTATCATTAATTATAAATTATAATAAAAATAAATATATATTATTATGACTAACATCATTATATATATATATAATTATTTTTATATATTAAAATAATTAAGCATCATTAATTATATGTAATTATCATATAAATAGTTCATAGTATTTCTATTATTCTATTGTTTCTGTCTTTAGCTTCCTAAGCCTGCTCGATCCAAACACTGTAGTCTCTGTAACCGATGTGTATATAAGTTTGACCATCATTGTGTCTGGGTCAATAATGACATTGGACTCTATAACTATAAGTATTTCTTATTCTATTTATGGATTCATATGATTTCCTGTATCTATGTTTGTTTATCGTCACTATATCTCTTGGCCAAGATCAGCAAGGCTTATGGACTATTTGAGGTCACATACTATGACGCAGCAGTAGGTCATAATGTACATGCATCAACTTCCGTTATACTTATTGTATTTATCTTCTATATATGTATTCTATATATTTTATTTATCTTATTGTCTTTCTACTTACTAATATTCTTGTTTTCATTTTATTGAATATTCTAATGTATGTATATATAATTGATTTCTTTCAATATATATTACTTATTTTATTATATATCGTTTTTTTAATTTATATATCACTTATTTAATTTATTATATATCACTTATTTTATTTTACTATATATCATTTATTTCACTTTATTATATATCATTTATTTAATTTATTTATCACTTATTTTACTTTATCATATATCATTATTTAATTTATTATTTATATACTTACAGTGGCTTCTTCAACACTATCAGATTCTGTGTTGTATCTTTTTAACCACGGGTTTATTCGCTGTATGTCTTCTTCTCTTCTTCTTTCTTCATATCGGATATATATTCAAAAACCAAACAACAAATGAAGTTGCTAAGTGGTACTCTATTAATTATGTATATATAAATTACTTTTATAATTATATACAGTTATAGTATTATATTTAGTATTAATTTTATATGTATATAGAACTTCTGGCATTTCCAAAATAAAAGTATATCTCTAATTACTATTCTATTTGGCTTTAATATATAGAACTATATAATTTATTTATTTGTTTAGATTGGTTTAATTATATATTTGGAATTTATCCAAGGGATTATCCACAACATATGTATATATATATTTATTTATATTTATATTTATATTTTATATCACTTTCCAATATATATATATAAACATATTCTTTTTAAATAATTATTTCTTTCATGCTCTCTCTCCCTATATATATATAGTTATAATCATGGCCTTCTCAGTACCTTATGTGAAGTAGTCTTTCCTTCTTTCTATATATCACGAATCTTAGTTCATAACAAGACGGATTAGTATTATTTCACGAGTCCCATTATAGTCATCATTCACTGTTTTCTATTAACTATATAATTATTCTCGTCTTCTTTTCAGTATATAGATAATGCCAACTTCAGTGCCTTCCCGACTTTTTGTGACACTTGCGGTGACTTTTTTTGACAGTCACATAAAGTCTCTTTAAGTCAGACTTAATATGCCTTAATATAATAATAAATATTTTTACACTGTCAAAAATTAACAAAAGTGTCACATTTTTCTGTGACAATTGCGGCACCGCAAAAAAAAAGGGCCTTTTGGAAGTCACTGGCCAACTTGTTAATTATTATCGTTTCATTGTAACTCTTGATTTGTTACTATATGTTTATATATGCATATTGTTTTTCAATAGTAATTCTGAATACTATTATTCTTTTCAATCATATAAAAACAAAACATAACTTGAGAAATCAACAACAATTACAAATAATATATAAATGCATATATTAATAGCAATAATATTAAATTTAAAAATATTTGCTTAAAAAAACATCACATTTGTGGTGTTATGCGTGGCAAATAAATAAATATATATATATACATATGTTTGTTAAAAAAAGGATAAAAAGTAATGAAGCGAGAAATTCAAAAAAAAAAAAGGAACACTGACAAAAAATTAGTTAGTATATAATAAGAATATTATGAATAAAATTAATTGGATTGCTCTTCTTTAGGTTGAGCAGATCTATTGTTATTGTAATTATTATTATTATTATTATAACGATTATTATTATAGCCATTGTTATTGTAATTGTTATATCTTCTATTTCCATTACGATCTATATATATATAATGTATATATATAGGAGAAGAGTAGTAATAATAATATAAATATATATACATCTGTAGTTATTTCTCTTCTTGTTTACAGCAATAGCACCGAAAGTCTCGTTATTGATACTCTTATCTAAGAAACGTTCATTCCTATAGATAAAGAATGATCAATACATATAAATATAACTAATAAATACATATATAAATAATAAATACATATATAAATAATAAATACATATATAAATAATAAATACATATATAAATAATAAATACATATATAAATAATAATTACATATATAAATAATAATTACATATATAAATAATAAATACATATATAAATAATAAATACATAAATAAATAATAAATACATAAATAAATAATAAATATATAAATAAATAATAAATACATATATAAATAATAAATACATATATAAATAATAAATACATATATAAATAATAAATACATATATATACTTCTTTTCATCATCAACTCTAAGATTATCAAAGAAACTATTTTTATTATATTTAGATTCATCAGAGATATTTTGTTCCTTTTCCTTTTCTTCTTCAAACTTTTGAGTTTCTTCCACATAATCATATTCTTCTTGCTCTTCGGCGGGTTCACCGGCCTCTGTCTTCTTCTTATCCATCAAATAATTAGCATCACCTGGACGAGCACCCTATGTATATAGATAAACAGTAGCATAAGAAGTATAAGAAGCAAAGAGATAATATTAATATATACATTATTATAACGTCTGGGTCTATAACCATTTCTATTGTTGTAATTATTATTGTTATTATAGTTATTATTCTAAATCAATAAAAAATAATAAAATAGTCTATTATATAAATAATTATATATATATATATATATACACGATAGCCATTGTTATTATAATTATTACGTTGATAATTATTTCTACGTTGATAAGAATTATTGACTTGTTTCTTATCGTTATTTTCCTCATTATTATTGGTTTCGGTAGGAACTGGCTTCCTAGCTACTTCAGATTGCTCCTATAAATATGTAATCAATATATAATAAATAAAATAAGAATATATAATAAATAAAATAAATAAAATAAATAAAATAATAATATATAATAAATAAAATAATAATATAAATAAATAGAATAATAATATATAATAAATAGAATGAATAAAGCAGATAGACATACAGGAACTTCTTCTTTAACTCCGCCCATAGACACAATACTTGGATCATCAATAGCATTAGGCTATATAATATACATATATATAAAATATAAATAATAAAAACCAAAAATAAATAATAAATAAAAAAAAAACCAAAAAAAAAAATAAAAATAAACATACTTTGCCTTTTAATTTTAAGTCTTTGATACTATTACCTTTAAAGATAATATAATCATAGACATTATTGGAAGCAGGAACAAATTTTTCAGCTTCACGATCTTCAGTACCAAAAACTCTTACATTTTGTAAGGTAACAGTAGAAGCTTCACTATCGAAAGCAAAGATAATACCTTCGTATCTAATTTCACTTTTGGAAATAAGAGATATTAAAGAACCAATGAGCTCAATTTGAGAGTCAGCAGATGTCTGTTCAGCCATGATCTAATTCTTAATAAAATGCTTATTTAGCAAACAATAGGATTAGTTCTTAGTGAAAAACAAGTATTGATTCGAAATTTTATTATAGAATGAGTTTTGTAGAGAATATCTGTTTTGCCGTTATTCCCGATTATTCTTCGATTCTCTCCATAATAGAGAAAGTATTTCCGATTATTCTTTTTCAAAAATAATCAGTATTTTTTCAAATTTCTCTTTTTTTTGCATCAATGATATATTCAGGGTCTTACGGTAATTATCCAAGAGATATTCAATAAATCACTGAAAATTGTTTATCTATCCTATGAAATGGAATTCAGGTTATAACATTGTAGACAGTCTGTTTATGTGTATTAGATATACCTAATCATTAATAATAATTTATTTACAAACTATCTTAAGGTATTTTTCATTAATATAAAATGTTTAAAATGGGTCATAAACAAAATGTAGTGAAATCATATTATAACTTATACATCAAAAACATTTTTAATTGAGTTATCCTATAAAATGTGATGCGTGAAATACAGTCATATTTTTATAAAAATTATTATAGTCATATAACTAACTATAAGTTAAAAAAAATATATAGCTGGACGTTTCTATTAGTTTTTGTAAAAATATATTTTTTCTTTATTACAACGATTAAGTATATTTTATTTTTATATCATCCTGTCGAACTTATTTCATAATAGTATATTCGTTTGTATTAGTTATATAGATTACAAAATGAAAGTCACCCAATCTTACCCTTTTATGTTTGGAAAGGTTTTATCCAATTCATTTGGTTTTCTTTTTGAAAAAGAAATAGATAGAACTCTAGCTTTATATTTGATAATTGCTCTCTTCATTCAGATATTTCTTATCTGTCTGATATGGTATTGCTTCTCCGAGACTTTTGCTAAAGCAGGTGTTGAAAATCAAGAAAAATGTATTTTATTAATATAATTATATATATATATATAATTATATAATTATATTTCTAGACACTAGTAATCATGAGAAAACAGATTAAGATATTTATAATTATTTATTTAGATTATTAATGGTTCAATTTAAAATAAAAGTTATTTTGCATCATATATATTTAAAAACAAAACAAAACAAAACAACATACATATATTTATGTGAATAATAAACAGTATTTTAGAGAAAATAGATAAAATATGAATAGAAGCAATAATACAAATAAATAGAATAAAAAATAACAAAAGTAACAACAAATAAATAAAAGAAGAAAAATAGATTATTCAATACATTTTAATGTATATAGCGTATTCATATTATTAAACCAGTTTATCGTTTTGATATTTGATAACACACCTACTTGATCAATTAACTATATATATATATATTGATAGCAGTAGAAACAAAATGTAATAATATGTTTTATTATAGTTATGTATATAAAGTAGATTACTTGAAGAGGTCGAAGTGCTCCATATAAACAAATGTCAATAAGACCTGGTTTACTACCTGCTAAATAGACTTCATCCTCTATGTTCTTACTATATAATCGATCAGCAATTTCAGCACCAATAACAGAAATAGGATAATCAGAACTAGTTGCGTAACTCAATGTTAACGCTTTTCGTCCATTAAATTGGAATTTCAAGAAAAACCATAAGGGGATGCAATATCTATAAATGTATCGATCTAGAAATCCAATAGGATTATTGATATTATTTACATAACTATACAACATTCTATATATTTATAATGTTATAATTAGTCTTTATTCTAGAAAGAATAAAAATATATATAATAAAAATATATATAATAATAATAAATATAATAATAAATATAATAATAAATATAATAATAAATATAATAATAAATATAATAATAATTATAATAATAATAAATATAATAATAAATATATAATTACCTTGGGAAATTAGTATTTTTACCTAAATAGAGTGTGACTGAAGGTTCTACATTTTTATTTATATAATTAATCCATGAAATCTCATTGGTACTTAAATCTCTATTTTGAGTTTGTTTCACATAAGTTCTATTATTAATATAGAATTATATGTATAAAAAAATAGCAACATAAATAAAAAGAAAAAAAAACTTACTGAATAATTTTTTTAATATCAGAATTTAAAATTTGTTTTTGATTTTCTTTTGAGGCTACAACCGGTAGTGATTTATGACCATATATTTTAAACATTCCTGACTTAAAAGGACTCACATTAACTGGAGAAAAAGGAATTCCATAAAATTTTAGAAATACAGATAATTCTTCATGAAGAGGACTAAAGGATTTTATTTAATATAGAATATAAATAAAATATTACTTGCCAATAATTCGATAAAGTTTGTTCATGACAATAATTATGCTATAAAATAATCAAATTCATATGAAGAATGCTTATATGCTTATATAGTATAATAAAATACTTTAAAGAAATAAAAAGAAGTCTTTTATTTAGTTATTTGACAACAAACATAAATCTGATTCTTTTTCAAAAGAACCAGGAATATTTCTGTTTCAATACGGATTTTTTTTGTTTTTTTCGTTTTGTTGAAAAGATATTTCAATTGATTCTTATTTTTATTGATATGAATAGCATATTCAGTGAAAAACAAGATGTAACAATTCTAAAACTTGATATATGTATTAAAATTAATTTATATATTAAAAAGGATTATTCAATGCGTTATTTACAACAATAAAACATAGATTTGTAGTATATGTAAGAGATAATCAATATAAATGATCGTTAAAAACCATGTATTACGTTTATTCATGAAAAAAACGAAATAATTGGGATAAAAAATAGACAAAAAACTAATATATATGTAAATATATATCATTATACATAATACTAAATAAAGAAATGTAAATAAACTCATATATATATATATATATATATATATATATATATATATATATATATATATATATATATATATATATATATATATATATTTATTCTAGGCATATTTCATCATCTCCTTCATGTTTGCGTTTGACGCTGGTCAGTTTGAATACATCGTCTATGTTATAGATGATATCCAGATGACCGGCTATACCAAGATAGAATAACGTCGATGATTCTTGTTGAATACAGATTGAAGAACATTTAGAAGCTCCTCGAATAGTGTTATAACAGAGATCTTCATAATTAGTATTCTTCTTATCCTCTTTTTCTATTTGTTTGATAGTATATCGAATTAATTCATTATCATCACCTGCTACAAATATATCCTTATCATCCTTTATACAAATATACTCTCCATGAGACCGAATGGGAGCTTTCCATCTATATATATAAAGAAGGTAAGAAAGAAGTATAGTTTATGAATACTATTCTATTATAAATTCTTCAATAGTATATATATAATAGGCAATAATGAATAAAAATAAATAATAATTAATTAAAAAGAAATAATAAAATAAAAAGAAATAATAAAACAAAAAGAAATGATAATAAAATTGAAAAAATAAATATATAAATAAATAAAAAAATAAAACTAAAGAATACAAATACCTATTAATAATATTCCAAGAATGAATATCAATATTATAAATAGACTTTTCTTTTTGATAAACTAACACACATTTATCGAATTTCGAGGATATATCAAAGTCAGTGATAAGACTTGTGTGATATGTATGTTTTTGTTCTTCTTCTTCTTTGTCTTTCAATTTCAAGGATTGTAATGAAGAAGAAGAGAGAAGAGAAACACTAGTAAATTGAGGTCCTTCTGCAATATAGAGTTGAGGGAAAAGCATATCATTGGTATATATATGCTTAGGGTAATAGGTAGTATGGATAATATGAATACATTCATGGAGATCCGTGTCGTATATATATACACAACGAGAAGTGGAATGACTTACACATATCTATAATAAATATAATAAATATAATAATAATAATAATAAATATATAAATATAAAAAATAATAAATATAATAAATATAATAAATATAATAAATATAATAAATATAATAAATATAATAAATATAATAAATATAATAAATATAATAAATATAATAAATATAATAAATATAATAAATATAATAAATATAATAAATATAATAAATATAATAAATATAATAAATATAATAAATATAATAAATATAATAAATATAATAATAAATATAATAAATATAATAAATATAATAAATATAATAAATATATAATAAATATAATAAATATAATAAATATATAATAAATATAATAAATATACATATTTTCCATTTTGGCAAAAGGTGATATCTACATTACCACTTTCCATGGAAGTACTTTTAAAAATAAGAATACAATCAGTATTACATATATCATTCTCACTATTATAATCCATAATATATAGATTCGCATATTTATCAGCTATCACAAATTTTTCTATATAAGTATATATATAAGGAGAATTATCTACTGAGTATTGATGAAAATACTATATGAATCAATTATAGCATGAAAATCTTTTCAAATACCTTGTTGATTCTTTCCAACGATGTACTTAATAGATTGAATTGTATTCTGACAAGTATATAATTGTTTGGAAATCAATGCTTGTGATGCTATTTGATGATTTGATTCTAAACGTTTAATATCATCAACAACATCTTCATATTTTGGAAAACAAGCACAATAAAATGATTTATCGCTTGAGAAGAACACTTTTCTTGAAGATGGATGGCATACCAAGTTCTTCGTGTTGTATTTGAATTTATTAGAATTTCCACTGTTGTCTTGTGTAAATAATTCACAACGAAGCATTGTAATAGAAGAATATAATGCAAAATGAATTTTTTATAGAATAGAAAACTGTTTTTCATGGTTTTTCTATATTTTGTTTCTATTGTAAGTTTTGACATGTTCTATTCTTTAAGTATTATAAATTTATTATCTTTGTATATAAACATTGACTATACATCTATGGAGAAAAAATAGAATACATCATCGAAACAAAATCTACATTTCTTAGCTTATAATTAATTTTTATTAACGTGAATTACGGAGATATATTAGACATATATATCTTTATTCAGTAGGATGATATTTATAATAGAATTAATAGATTACTATGGGAATGTGAGTAATGATTTTAATATATAGCAAAACTAAACTCATAAAGATATTGTACAAAAAACGTATAAGAACTATAATAATCAACTATTTAATGAAAACAAAGAGAAAAGAGAAATCTAAAAAAAAATAAATAATGATCTACTAGAATATACTATTCTTTAAATGACTAAAGAAAAGAAGAATAATGAAAAATGGTACATATAAAAATATGAATATAGAGTACAATTTAGATGAGAGAAGCCCAAAAGATATATATATATATATATAATATCAGAATGATATAAAAGAAAAGAGAATAAAAAAGTTAAAAAAAATGTTATTTCGTATCTACGAATTATACATAATAAAAAAAGATAATTAGGATAAGTATCTGATGACTATTTAAAGTATTAAGATTGTTCTTGAGGAGATTCAATAGAACTAACATCAGGAGTATCAAGAGAATCTGTAGACAGAGTTTTACTTTTAGGAGCAACTGCTACTATAGAATAACATTATATAGAATAATTATTAATATTATATATATGTTTTTATAATGTAATGTAATAATATAATAATAATAAATATAATAAATATAATAAATATAATAAATATAATAAATATAATAAATATAATAAATATAATAATAATAAATATAATAAATATAATAATAATAAACATAATAAAAATAATAATAATAAACATAATAAACAATATAATAAACAATATAATAAACATAAATAAATACATTCAATATCAACGGTATTCTTTTGAATTTTTTCAGCTGTTTCTTTATTAGGTGAATAAATGAAATCTGTGGCGCCTTTAGGATAATTTGAAGGATTAAGTATATAATTTAATATACAAGCAATTTGATATTCTATAGAGAATCTCATTCCTATTTTACCCCATCCTTTCGCTATAAATATCCAAAGAGTACCAACAAAAGCTGCATAGACTATTAAGACAATTGGATTCCATAAGATTTGTTTAGTAGAGAGATCAATTGCATTTCCAAATATCAAAGAGAACCATGCAATAACATTTACACTAACAAAACCTTCTAATAAGAATGCAGAGAGAGATACAGAACTTAATTCACGTAAAAATGTAGTTCCTTTTCTCCAAGAATATAATTGTTTTAGATTATGATTATAATCCAATTCATAATAGGAAATAAAGAAAAAAAATTGTTCTAACGCAAGATTAATCATTAAATAACCAATGTTTTTATGATCTGCCATAACTTTATCTACAATATTATCTACTCCATCTATAAAGAAAAACATGCATCCAAAAGTAAGAAATATAACAACATTAACAACACTATAGATCCAGAATACTCTCCAACTTTTATAATAATGTAGAATGATAGAGAAACAAGCTCCAGCATATCCATAAGGGAGATATTGTCCAACCATAAATGGACCTTGAGAAATCTTATTAATTAAGATAGCTAAGAAGTATAATTCATGGTTATTAAGATAAATAACAAGAGAATCACAGAAATCAAGAAGATAAGGAGAAGTACCCCAACTAATAATAAGTAAAGCATTTAATAAGACTAATAAGCATCGAGGATCTTTTAAAAATCGAATAGACATAAATAGAGCAATAAATAATGGAACAAAGAATCCTGCCCAAGCAATAGCATCTGTTGTTTCACCTGTTTTATCGAACTTCAAAGTAACAAAGTCAAATTCGAATGATTTGAAGAAACTTGAGTTATACAGAATAGTATTATATATACCTTCAAGGACTTTAAGAACTATACCAAATAGAAATCGTTTAAATAGATAAAAGAAAATCATTTTGGGTTTCGTTTCCATAATACTGATTGCACTTAATGCCGTCGTAATACCCGTACAGAAAGTGAATATTGAACCAAGTTTTCCAAGAATCATACCAGGGAGAACAATAATATAAGTAGCAAATGATGGTAATCGATCAGCATAATTCAATAACACTTCAGAGTCCCAATTAGCAATTCCAGATAAAACTGAATGAACAACTACCATACATAGGATTGAAATACCTTTTAAAAAGTCAATACTTACAAGACGAGCCATTATAATATGAATAAATCAAATAAAAAATGTTTATGATCGAAATGACAAGGTAACTTTGTTTCAAGTTCAAAGAATTCTAATAGAACAATTATGAGCAAATCATATTCCTTTACATCGAAGTTCGGTGTGATAGTCAGTTTCTAAAAGAAACGTAAGAAAATAAACTGTTTTTCTATATAGAATCGAGTTTTGTATACAGTCTTTTTGATGGAAGTCTCGATTTATTGTTTACTGCATATAAAACAAATTATATTATTAACATAATATTCATACATCAAAATGATTTTATATTCGTTTTAACGTTTGTTTAGCGTTCAGTATTTAATCAATTTCTTTGAACAAGAATAATTGGGTGCAATCTTGTATACTAATTATTCATCAACGTTGAAAAACACAGAAAAGTACTTATGAATCAATAATAAACAATATTCAAATAATGAATCATTTCAACTAATTCTATAAAAATCAATGTTTTATAAAACATTGGAATGCCTTATATCACTTTATTATAGAAAATACATATTCGTGACTAATTTTATGATGATTACCAGAAATAAACTTGAAATGTTGACTAATCTGTCACATGAAAATTTTCTGACGGAATAGAAGCAGGCTAGACTTTAAAAATAATTATGAGAAATATTATTTTCTGAAAGAATCAGAACAATAGAACTTGAACAACGAAAATGTTATATTCTTGTTGATATTCAAACTCTATGCTATAATTATATATTTACCAATAGAAGAGGAATTTATTTTAAAAAAGCAACACTCATAAAAATTCTGATAAATTCAAAAAAGAATAATAAAATGATAATTGATTAATTCACATGATTTTTTTTGAATATGAGAATCTAATTTATTTTAATGTAGAGAGACACTAACAGTAAGTTCAGATATGAAATATTATTCATTTCTATTACATAATGATTGATATTCTTAAATGACTTGATGAAGTAGTATACTATTAAAGTAAATATTTTAGTGTATGATAGAGAATCTAAACCAATTAAATAAAAAAGAAATAGTATACTTATTGTATTCCTAAATTGAATGTATAGTAGATTATTGGAAATATATATATGTATATTGATATATATACATTTCAACACTATAGATTACAAGTTAAAAGGAGCATTGAAAACATATTTCATACATTAGTGAGTCGTAATTATAAAAGAACTACTACTTACATGATAAAACGATTCGGTTTAAAATAATAGAAATGTTTCTACATTATTCTTGAATATAATTTATAAATAATCTAATAAACTATGATCGTATATTATGAAGTTATGATGACACAAGAAACGTCTAAGAACTATTAAAAAATTCCCAAGAACATTTTCTCAAATATCCCTTTATTTTGATTTTGATTTGTGATTGACTGAATCAAAAAAAAAATTAATAAATTTCTTTACCTCTTTTTTTCTACAAAAAGAATAAAATTAACGTATAAGTGTTGGCATTATGGTATGCTATATATTATATATTTTCTGATTAATAATTAGAAAAAATTTCTTGGAACAATTTATCATGATGAACAGTTATTTAAAGTCATTTTTAATGCTCTCATCGTTGGATGTGTATCGAGTGTATGCATTCTATATAAAAGTTTATTTTAGAATAATCTCTCATTCTATAGATTCTAGTACTTTTAATCGAGGGTTCATTGTTTGTTTTTGATATCTACTCATGGAATCAGATATTTCCTGTTATATTTATTACATTTTCTATTGTGAATCCAATTGTTGGGTATGAGATTTTTAAAAATAATTTTTTATAGTTGTTTCTATTGTTAATATTATTTATAAATAGATTTGTTGCTGCAAAGAAGAGAAGCTCAAATATTATGTTTGCCGTATTTTATATTATTATACAATCTTCTTATATCGCTTATTCTTAGTATTGGATTCTGAATATGTTACTTGTTTTTGTATATGTAAGTTTTTTCATATTATATATATATATATTTATTTTGTTTTGTAAATATATATATAGTTAGGGAATCTTATTTATTCAATTATTCTTCAAGACCAAATACAAATAGAGTATATATATATTATTTTAATAGTGATAAATTGTTATATATATTATTATAATACTATTTATAATAATTTATTCTATATATTATTATAATACTCTTTATAATCATTTATTCTATATATTATAATAATACTCTTTATAATAATTTATTCTATATAATATAATAATACTCTTTATAATCATTTATTCTATATATTATTATAATACTATTTAATAATAATTTATTCTATATAATATAATAATACTCTTTATAATCATTTATTCTATATAATAGTATCCGTGACTGTAAGAAGACAGGAGATCCCTCCGAATGTTCTCTTTTAGAAGAAAAGTTCCTCGTGTTTTTATGTATAAATGTACTATTAGGAATAGTACCCTGTATTCTTAATGTATATATATATATCTTACTATATTATCTCTTTATATTATATTTATTTATATGTTTTCTAAAGTATATTATGGATCTATTTATTCTCCTTATTTTAGTTTATATATATATATGTATAGTCTTCTTCTATACTTTTGTTTCTACTTTATTCTATATATATAGTTATTAGGATGTATTTGGGGTCGTGAAGCTCAGAAGATTAATCTCATCAACGAATATGAAACTCTTAAAGTAACTCTCAATATGAATGTATGCTATTTATTATTATTATTATTATTATTATTATATATATATATATATATTCTCTAGCAACCGTCCTTTGCTCGTTCTCCATATTAACACAACTTATTATCTTATATATTAGATTATTCTTATATATATACTTCTTTGTTCTTTTGAATTTATATAAATAGTATACTATGTATGCTTCACTTAGTTCTTTAACTCTTACAATATCCAATTCTATCACTTATTCATATATATAGTTTTATTTTATGCACTATTCTCAATACTACAAACTATCTTTTTCTTATAACTCTATGATTTTTTTATATTTTCTTTTATTTATCTACTGTTTCTTCATTTTTCTTTTCGCTTTATTCTTTTCTCATATTCGATATTCATATTTCTATATATGTATATTACTCTATATGTTCTCGTCATTCATTATTCTTAATTATTTGAGTTGTTTTAAATAATTATTTTTAGTATCTCTTTTTTATAAAATACACTATTGAATAATATAAAAATTATTTCATATAATTATTATCAATTTTTCAATAAAAAATCAATTATTATAGATGTTCTTTTTCATTATCAATAGAAAATAGCGGTATATTACATCTCACATAAATAAAACAAATTTGTTTTAGGTCTTCTTTTGCTATTTTTATGATCAATAATAATCTCCTTTTACACCATTTAATTCTATTGTTCAATAAATTAACAAAAAAGTAATTATGCATTATTTATAGTATAATAAAATAATAAAATATTATTTAACATAATAAAATTCACAATCACTGTCATCAATATGATTTTTATATATTAAATTTATCTTATACTATACTATAAAAGAAAAATGCATCAATGAGACAAATAATTTCATTGATCTCCTAATCTGATTTAAAGAGAAGCCTTAGTCTCTATTAACGTTCTTTTTATACATTTCTTAATACATTTCAATAAAAACTGAAGTGAATAAACGTCTATTTAATAAAAAATTAATGTATTTCACATTTCTGATCTCTACTCTGTTTTACTCCATGTAAATAACATAACTCATGGAAGCATCATATTAGTTAAAATGTCTATTGAACGCATTATAGTGAGATAAATAAAATAAATAAAACTTCTAATCATTTTTTCCTACAATTATTTAGCTCTTAAATAGTGACAAACTGAATTTTTCTTGCCTTCTTGATGTTTATATATTATCGAAACTATTTATATAGATGTATTTTATAGAATTCCATTCGAATCGCTGGCTTTGGTAAAAATGAAATTATTCATGGTTAAAAGGTATATATGATTTATATAAGTCTATATATAGAATTTCTATAAATATCCTTGAAGAAGGTATGTATGTATATGTTCGCTGTTAAGTTTAAATTAAATAAAGATGTGTTTAAGGACACCTTATTTTTTCCATTTTTATATCATATGATACTCTTAGGTGTTTAGTGCTGAAAGATTTCTAAGTTTGACATAGTTTCTCAAATTATGATTGATATTCTGGGTGATGTTTCTTTTTTATGCACAATAAACATTCATTATCAAGAGAGTAATTCTACTTAATATGATTTATTATGTTATAATATTAAAATAATATTTTTTCACTAGCAACATTTCCAAGAATTTCTATATATCTTTATATATCGCTTCTATGTCTCTTTCAGAATATGTTTCTATTAAATTCATTATAAATATTGGATATTTTTCCATGTTTTTCAAACAATCATTTTTGAATTATCTCTTAGAGATTTTTCAATTATAAGATATATGTGATTATGGAGATAGGAGTGTGAAATTTATAAAATCTATACACAAGTATTTGTACACAAAGAAAAATATGTAATTAAAGTGAATTTGTTTTTGATTTACTGTGCTTTCTTATTCATATCATCTTGGAAACGTTGAATGCTAGATAAGAAAGAAACATAATATTTATTACATAGCAAAACTAAATATCAAAAATATAAATGATTATTGAACCATAAGAAATACAAAAAAAAATGTAAAAAAAAGAGGAATTTATGTTAATAGAATATGACGAATTATTACAAGAACAAAAAAAAAAAAAGAATCAAATCGTCTAGATTATATATGTAAATATAAAAATGTAAAAAATAAGTCACCTGATAAGAAAAGAAAAAGTATATTATAATTAGTATCGCTATTATGTATTATTGTTATTTAAATAATAGAACTATATATGTATATAAATATATATATATATATATATATATATAGAAGAGACGCAAAAAATAAGCAAAATAGACAAAGAGAAAGGATATTTTATCAAAATACATATGAATATATATACATATGTATATATATATATTCACTGAAGGAGAGAATGTAAACTTAGCACATAATGATAATATGAAATGTGTTAAAATGAGAAATAGTATGGAGTTAATATAAAAGAATAAAATAAAATAGGTATTAATATTTACTAATATATATATATATAAAGAAAACAATAGAATCAATATAATGTAGTACAAATATAGAAATTAAAAATATATATATATAAATAAAACAAAATTATGTAAATAAAAAATTATAAATGTATATATTAAATATAGATAATAGTATATATAGATCAGGTAACAATAATAGATTAAATAGGATAATAAAAAGAATCTATGTTGTGCCACAGGAAAATAAATGATAACAATGAATTTGAATAATTATATGTTTAGGAAAGTGACAGAGATATAAACGTATATATATATTTGACATATAAAAGGGAAGATAACGAAGACAAAAGAAGCGAGGATATTATTAATTTATCAATATATGTATATATTGTTAACAAGAATGACAATGTATACATATATATATATTCAAAAAATATATATATAAAGTCAGCAACAACAAAAAATAATGAATATAAAATATCAATATTATATAGTGTATATAGTATTATATTATATAATTAGAAAAAAAGAAATGATATTGAAAGTAGCGGTCAAATACGATCAGAAAAATAACAAAAAAAAATTGAAAATATTATTAAAAAAAAAAAAAACAAAAACCACATATATATTATAGAGAAGAAAAACATAAAAAAATATATATAAAAATAGCAATAGTTATATATTAAAAAGTATAAATAAAAAATAATACATACTTATGTAATTTAAATACATATCAATAAATAAAAATAAATAAATATATCATTATATATAGAGTAGATATATTTACATAATAAAAAAGTATATATAATACACAGTGATTTATATATATATAAAACTGTTTGTATATAAAGAAATAATAATAAAATAGAAAGTATTGTTACATAAATAGTATAGAGAATATAAAAGATATTGAAATATATATATATATCAATCTATATATATATTATACAATATAGTACTATATAAGCTTATGAAGACCATTTATATGGTTTCATTTACATATATAAATCTAATAAATATATAAATATATATAGGTATATATATATGTATATATATCTTGTCATTCGCTCGTATTCTCATGATTATTCATCATCTTCTTCTTCTTCTTCGAGATGATATGCTAAATAGACGAACTCTGCGAATTGTTCCTTCGTATAAGCCTTATTTAAGAAGGAACATCGTAGCAAGGTCTCAGCATCAGGACGCTCATAAGGCTATTTATAGAGATATAGTTTTAGATGTATATAAATATAGTTTTATAGGTATATAAATGTATTTCTATAACATAATATATATAGTTTTATAGGTATATAAATATAGTTTTATAGGTATATAAATATAGCTTTATAGGTATATAAATGTATTTCTATAACATAATATATATAGTTTTATAGGTATATAAATATAGTTTTATATACAAATAGAGAACATGATAATTTAACGAATTCGTTCATTTCATTGGACCATTCTTCAGGCTCTTTTAACGACGGTGTTCCACCATTAAGAATAGCATATAAAACCTATCATATATATATATATACTCTATGTATATATATATATATATATATACTTTATTAGTATCATTATATTCACAGAAAGGTGGGTATTTATCAGCCATTTCGATGACAGTAATCCCCAAACTCCAAATATCACATTTTGTGTCATATTTATCCCCGCGAATAACTTCCGGAGCCATCCATTGAGGAGTACCAATAATACTACTTCTCTTAAAGGTCTAGTGAATAATAATAATAATAATAACAATAATAATTATAATAATAATAATAATAATAATAATAATAATAATAATAATAATAATAATAATTTGGTTAATAATAATAATAATAATAATATACATGTGTAGTAAGAACAGTAGCTTCTCCGAAATCACTAATTTTAATATTCCCATCGGAATCAATGAGAATATTTTCACTTTTAATATCTATAAAGATTAATAATAATAAATATAATAATAAATATAATAATAATAATTATTATAAAAATAAATATATTAATAAAAACAATTATAATAATAAAAATAATAAATACCTCTATGTATTTGATATCGTTTATGCATATAGAGTAGTCCTTTGAGAACTTCTCGACATACATAGGCAATCGCTTCCTCCGTGAAAAACACATCTGTATCAATAAGCGCGCCAAGTGAGCCCGCGTCCATATACTCCATTATGATCTATTCATAATAATAATAATAATAATAATAATAATAATAATAATAATAATAATAATAATAATAATAATAATAATAATAATAATAATAATAATAATAATAATAATAATAATAATAATAATAATAATAATAATAATAATAATAATAATAATAATAATAATAATAATAATAATAATAATAATAATAATAATAATAATAATAATAATAATAATAATAATAATAATAATAATAATAATAATAATAATAATAATAATAATATACAAATAATTTCTGAGAGTGATCGGTATCTGTATATAAGAATGCATCTACTATTTGTACTATATGTTCTTCATTAATACGTAGTTGTAAAGCAATTTCCTGTTGGGCACACATGATTTGTCTGGTATCGCGAATGACTTTCATGGCATAATACTCATTTGGATAATGAACTCGATCCAAAGAACGTACTCGATAGCTATGGAAGAATCATGTTATATAATATAATAATTGTAAAAGTCAATTGAAATATAATGATAATCACAAAAAAAAAAAAATAATAGTATCAAAAAATATTTTAATAAATAAAATAATAATAAATATCATTATAGAATCATCATATGCATACACAATACCATAGGATCCTTCTCCTAGACGACGATCCTTTTGAAATTTAGAATAAGGATTTACACGTTGTGCCTGAACAGCTATAAAAAAATAAATATATCACAATTATAATAGAATAAACTATATTATATACCATTTCCAATAAAATTTGCAATAGAATCTCTTGTAGGCATACGAATAGAAGTTGTAGGATTTAATTGAGTATTTGCTTGAGTCAAAATGTCCTGGATACTAAAGGAAGGCTCATTTACAGTTTCTTCAGGTTCATCATCAAATTCTCCTTCAGCTGGTTTAACTAAAATAAATAAAGAAAATAAGATCAACGAAGCCAAATTAAAATAAATAAACAAATGTATAAAAATTATGTATTTGTATCAAAGTTTACTTGGTGCTCTAGAATAGTTAACATCGTTTTGTGGATATCCTTTACTTAAACGTCGTTCAAGGTGATGATCAATCACACCCATCCGAACCTATGAATATAAATACCTTAGTTTCTCTTACTTTATTATATGTAAATACATTTTTATTCTTCGAAAACATTTTTGTTTTTTAATTAACCTACAAAAATGATAAAAATCATATAAAAATTTCTTAATCTTACACAAGTGACTCTATACAGATAACATGCTGTTTTTTCATGGAAATATTTTTTTTTCTGAGATCATATGCACCCACAAGAATACCATGGAAAAATGATAGTATGGTTATTCACGGTTATTTCTAGAAGGTTAACTGAAATTATATAATTTAGATTGTATGCCTTTTTTGAAGATATTACGCAGTCTATACACAATTGAATTATGTTTTAATAGATGAATAGTGAAATAAGTAGAGAGATTTAATAGTATATAAAAATAAAGTTAAATGAAATAACAATTTAATGAAAGTTACGTTATGCACAGTTGATGTTTCGTTTGTTTCGTGTTATCAATTACAAAAATGAAGTCTACACTTGACATGGATGCATTATTAATATAAAATAGTTTTGTAAATTTAAAACAATGTAAAACAATAACAAAAAAAAAACTACATGTTGAGTATTATCATCCTAAAATAGTTTTTATAGTATTTATTTTATTCATATATTATGTTAGATAAGATGAAGAAGTTATACTAAGTTAGGAAAATAAAAAAAAATAAAAATAAAAAACAAATTCTAATGAATATAGCCAACCATGAAAAAATAGAGTTAATTACAATATAATAAACATATGTACATATTTAAAAAAATTATATGTTTTGTAATTTTGAAGAATAATTATTAATTTTTGTTGCTAAAACATCAATTGTATTGTTTACTTCAGTTAATGAATTGTAAACAGCTTCAGCCACTTTATCAGTAGTTTCTAAAGGTTTATAAATAAATGTTTTTGTTTCCTGATCAATAACTCCTTCAAGTTTTTTATCTAATATCATTTGAGACAACTTGGATTCAACCTAAAAGATAATAGAATAAATATTATAATATTGATTATTATATTATAATATTGATTATTATATTATAATAATTAAATAAAATAATATACTAAAAATAAAAGAATATAATAAATCAATTTAATAATATAATAAATCAATATATACTTCTTGATCTGTGAGTTGCATAGCATTGGAGATATAATTAATATATACAATAGAGAATGGTTTAATAATCTTATGTATAACTTGTTCGCAAATATCTTCTTGAATGTGTTGAATATGATAGTGAAACACAGGATCTGTTTCAATAGAACTATTGTAAAACAGTTAAAGATAAATATATAGATATATATATATATAATTTAATGAGAAATAAATGAATACAAAAAATATATGAATTGAGGCATAAAAATATGTATATATAATAATAAACTTTAAATAATAAGAATATATAGAAATATAATATATATAAATAGATAGAAAAAGATATAGTTTGAATAAGGTGTTCAATTCCTTTCAGATCTTTTTTCTTCATCATATTATATATAGTCTTTAATAAGACAATTCCATCATTATAATTATCAATAATCATTTTATGCTGAAGTAATGCAGTAATCTCATTCTCCTATATATATAAATATATATAATGAATACGGTTAATATAGATACATATAACACAATATATATATATATATATATACCTTTTTGGATAATATTTTCATAAGAAGCATATAGTTGACGACCTCTTTAATATGATCGGTATTCTTAATAGATTTATATCCATCATAAGCTTCTAATAAATAGGCATATGCATTGTAATAATCATTCTGATAACTAGCAACAATACCCGATAATAGATCAATACTACACTGAGTAAGAGGTTCTATATATACATTAGAGAGAAGCATCTTGGCTTGAGTTAAACAGGACTATAGAGAAGTATAAGTATAATCATAATAAATATATAATAATAAATATATACATATAATAATAAATATAAACATATAATAATTAATATAAATATATAATAATAAATATAAACATAAAATAATAAATATAAACATATAATAATAAATATAAACATATAACAATTAATATAAACATATACTTTAGCTTTAGTATAATCTAATAAATCATGGAAGATATTTGCTTGAAGTAAATAGCAGTCAATTAATAAGGCTTTATCATCTATTTGTGTTAAACACTTTATTAAATATAATAAAATATCCATAGAAGAACTATATTGTTTGTTTTCATATAAGACGGTAGCATATTTACATTGTAATTTATATCCCAAGAACGTTCTTTTTCCCTCCTCACACCAACGAATACAATCCTTACAAATCTCTATCTTTATATCATAATAACCTTTTATTGATAATGCATTCTCCACTAATATTTTGACTATATAATATAGATAGTAACAATCAATATATTTTATTTA
This sequence comes from Blastocystis sp. Blastoise, assembly GCA_039096225.1. Lineage (NCBI taxonomy): Eukaryota > Bigyra > Opalinata > Blastocystidae > Blastocystis > Blastocystis sp. Blastoise. The sequence continues at coordinate 102,406 of JBBPEB010000004.1, forward strand.
ATCAGTAAAAAATAAATTAATGCATCATATACATAATTTCAAAAAAAAAAATTTAACGAATATAAAAATAAATTAAAAAAGAAAATAAAATACCTATTTTTGCAGACTTAGCTTTGGCTATTTTTTCAAAAAAAGGTCTAGCAGAAAATAATAAATTCTTTATCGATGTTATATCATTCAAAGTAACAAATATATTGCCTAATGCAATTGTAGCATCTTCTTTCATCGAATCTACGTCATCATTAGAAATAGTTGAATTTATTACATCTGTATATAACAAAACAGCTTCCTTAGGATTCTCTACTTGAATAAATTGAGCACGATTAAACTTGGTTTCTAGTTCTATTAAGTCCGAATTTTCTAAATATATAAAAATCTATTATATTATATTAAACAAATACCAATTTCCATCTTATTTATTCTTATCTATACCAATTATTCTTTTTTAAACTTTATTAGAAAAAGTCTTCTTTTTTTCCAAAACCATACCGAGTTTCTTCATGGGAAAACTGAAGTGTCTGAAATCTACTGAATAATTGAGAATATTCTGTTTTTCCCTTATTATTTCGATTTTAATCGTGAAAATAACTTGAGTTTTTTAATCCATCCCCTTACTAATTCATATTCGGAACCTCTCAAATCATTTCATGAAGCCAAAATTCCTTTCATTGATTTCATTTCTTTTTTTATTCTCTCTCTTTCTTCAGATGGCTGTATTTATAAATATCCCCTATTGTTCTTATGATCTTAGATTACTCTTACTCCTAAAAAGGTTCTTTTAACATTTGGTGGTATTTTTGTTTTGATGGCATGTTTTTTACTTGCCTATTCTCAAAGTGCTTCAAAAGAAGTATCACCCTATAATGGTTTACGTGCAACTGTCACTGAAGCACCTAAAAACTATATGTCTGTTCCTGTTACAGAAAAATTTCAAAGAATGGCTGAATTCCATAAAACAGCCATTGAATCCTCTACGCATACTACCTGGAATGAGTTTACTGTCGTGGAAGCCATGGAGAAGAATGTATGCTTTTTTTTTTATTATTGCTATTATTTTTTCATTCTATTTTATCCTATTCTTCTTACATAGAGTGAACCTAAAATCTATTATTTAAAAATACATGTCGGTAACGATCGCTGCATTTTTGTTTCATTGTATATATCCATTTATATGATTTATTAATAGGAATACTCATTATTTTTATTCATTAATAATAAGTTAATTATTTTCTATACATATATATAGTGTTAAGCATTCTTATGACTCCTTCATTCGTTTACAATATATTCAATTATATAAAGATATTCATGACGTTTTAACTCCTATTTCATCAACTACTATGAATTTATAAGGCTTGTAAATAATTGCGTATAGAATTATATATATATATATATATATATATTATTTTTGTTTTAATTTTATTTTTGTTTTAATTTAATTTTTTTTTATTTATTTTTCTTTGAATCATTTTTTTTATACTCATTGCTTTCAATATACTTTTTTCTTTTTATTCATTTATACATTTAATTGATTTTTAATCTAGTTTTTTCTTTCAATACATAGATTTCTATAGTATATTCTATTAATATATATATATTTTTTTATTTAAATTTTTTTTATTTAAATTTTTAAAGTTCCTTAACAGTATATTCGTTTTTTTTTTACTTTGTTTATACTATTGTATACAGATATAGATACATTATCTCACACTGTATTTATTTCATTGTTCTCTTCTTTTTTTTTTATTGTTTAATATATATATATATATTGTATATATAATATAAATATAATTTCTTTTTTTTTCATAAATTATTTTTGTTTTCACTGTTAACTAGTTTGAATAGTGTTTTTTTATTTTTAAATATTTTTAATAAATACTTCTTGATTGTATTATAAAAATATACATTATTCAGTTGGTGTTTTCTTGATCTATTTTTTTTTATTTCTAATTTCTTATTTAAAAATTCCATTATTACAATTGATTACGAATTGTACTTCTTACATATATATATATAAATGTAACATTATTTTCTTTTTTTTAATTTTGTTATGAATAATTCGTTTGGCTTTAAAGAATTGGTTTTTTATTCAAATGCTTATAACATATCCTATCTTCTATTATAATCATAGAAGTATCATAATAATGATTCAACTATTTTTAATAAAAATAAGTTTCAAAACAAAAAATAGCATTTTTTATTGATAACAGAGTAAGAAAAATATAAGTTAATAAATATTATAGAAAAACTTGTAAGATACTAAGAGATCTATATATTTTCATATATCATGGGATTTAGAACAAAACAGAGATATTTATATGAATATAATACACAAATAAGGAAGAAATAATTCAATTATATATACTTATATCAACTGAAAAATACACAACTTGAATAAGAAACAAATATTAATAAATAAATATAATAAATAATCAAATTATTTATGATACTACAATATATATGAATAAAATAAACTTTAAAATTCATTATATAAAGAAAATAAGTAATTATATTATATATATATAATATTAGACAAAAAAAAAATGATTATGTATATTTATAAATATATTTGATATCTATCTATATGAATAAAAAAAAGATAAGTTATACAATACATTAAAAAAAAATAAAGAGATAATTATAAATATGATATGAATATATAAATCTAAAACACTAATAAGTGAAATAATGTGAAGAAAATAACACGAAAGAGACCGAAAGCATAGAACATGAACAAAAACAAGATTATTTTATCTCTATATATACTATTTATAAAGATAAAAGACAAGACACTTTTTATTTAATTTTTATTTTGAAAATGGAAATACAGTGGTTACAATAAACAAATATATATATATATATGTATATAAAGATGTTTGTTGATTGATACAAGCATCAATAAAAATAAAATGAATAATCATGAATAATAGAAATAATTGAAGAAAATATATAGTTTATATAATATAAAAACAACAAGAATGATAAGAAAAAAAGTAATTCGATAAGAAAATAAATAATGTTATAATAATATTATAAATATATATAATTAATATTCATCGTAATCAATATCTTCTTCACATAATTCTCTGAATATTTCCATATTTTCTTCATCATAATCCATGGGTGACATAAACATATCAAGTCTTTTTGATGTATCTATACTACCAAAGGTATTCTTTAAAGAAATAGGAGCAGCAGTAGTAGTAGAATTATTATTAGTAGAAGTAGCAGTAGCATTATTATTATTATTATTATTATTATCATCAGTAGTAGAAGCAGTAGCAGTAATAGTATCAGTAACTAAGCTACTAGGAGAAGATATAGATATAGGAAGACTATCATTATTATTATTAATAGTATTCGTTGTATTATCTATATTACTAGTAGTACCATTATCAGTACAGAGTTCATTAGATTCTTGTTTTATTGTAGTAATGTCTTCATTAACAATCTCAGCACTCGTATTATTATTATTATTGTCAATTTGAGAAGAACTAGTAGCAACTTTATATTTATCATTATTATTAGAATTTCCAGTAGTAGTAGTAGTAGTAATAGAATTATTAATACTCGTAGTATTATCAGTAGAACTATTAGTATTTGTAATAATCTTTCTTGAAGTAGCTGGAGACTCAAAAAGATGTTGCATAATACTGGAAGTACTATTGACAGGGTATGCGTCAGCAGTTGCCTGACATATTATTTGATAAGCACGCTATATATAATAGTTATATTATTTATAAATAAAATAAATAAAATAAATATAATAAATATAATAAATATAATAAATATATAAATATAAAATATAATAAATATAAAATATAATTAATATAAAATATAATTAATATAAAATATAATTAATATGAAATTTAATTAATATAATAAATATAAAATATAATTAATATAATAAATATAATAAATATAATAAATATAATAAATAATAACTATACTACATACAATCATTTCTTCTCTAATTCTTCTCGAAGTCATTTCATTTAGTACATGTGCAATATCATATTGATTCTCAAAGGGATCTTCTATACTCATACGTCCATGGCGTGTCCAACTACACGATTGTACTTTATCCTCACGTGACAAATCACCATGATAACGGATATTTATGACACTGTGTCTAAAATCATATTGATATCCATAAAAATAAAAGAATTGACATAATAAACTACCCACAGAAAGTGGATTCTTCGAAGCAAATCGACGTAAAACAGCTGGGTCCTTTGGATTAAAGAAATATGTATCTCTAAATACCCCTTCTACATCGGGTACTGGTATCTTTGGAAGAGGAATTGATGACGTAGAAGCTGTCATACTTGATCCATCCCAATCTGGAGGCAAATCCTATATATATATATATATATAAACGTGAATAAGCATAATATAAATATAAATATACTTGTAGAATAGGAAGAAGTGGAGGTGATATTCCTGATTGTAAGAAATGTATAAGCATTAATATATACCCATAACTACTCAGATAACAATTAGTGGGATCATTGATCATTCGACTCTTTGCCCTATATATATAAAATAATAATAGTAATAAATAAATATATATACCATCGTTTAATTGTTAGCCCTAAGATTCGTACTCTAGGATCAGCCATTGCATATACACGTAAAAGTGCGGTGTTTCGTACGGGTAACTGATTATTTATACCTAAATCTACACTTAGATTGACAGAGGGATCGTCATATTGAATAATTGGTACACGTGCATTTCTATTGAATATATATATAATAATAATAATAATAATAATAATAATAATAATAATAATAATAATAATAATAATAATAATAATAATAATAATAATAATAATAATAATAATAATAATAATAATAAAAACATTAATTATAATAATAATAATGAATCCAAAAATAATTGATAAATCAATATATACAATCTAGAAGAATCAATATGGACCATTTTATTAGTTTCTAATACTTTTACAATTTCTTCAAAGCATTCATCTACTTGTAATTCTTTATTACTATTTGTTTCTAAGCAGATACTAATATCAATATCACAAGAGGCATTTCCAAACCCATTACCACTGCTACCATATAGATATATATGGCCTGTAGATAAAGCAGGGATAGCATCACATATCAACTTTTCTAAAGACTCACAATATTTCTGACTATATATATATATATAGATAGATAGAATAATATATTTATATATATTAATATAATAATGAATATAGTAATAATAATAATAATAATAATAATAATAATAATAATATATAATATATAATATATAATATATACCGTTGAGTAATAAAATCATCACCAGGATAAAGTTTCTTATAAATAAATTTGAGCTCATTAGTCAGTCGTTTTTGAGTATTACTAGAGACACTCTCAGGTGTATAGATCTCCTCCATATTATGATCCTTCTATATATATATATTATATAGAATAATTATTAATAATAATATATAGAATAATAGAATAATAATATATAATAATAATATACCTTAAGATGTGATTTTAATAATTCTTCTGTTCCAAAGAATTCTTCACAAATCCAACAATATTTATTTAAAAACGAATACATCGCATTTAATTGGTCACGAGTGAGGGATCGCTTGATTAATTCATTTGATAATACAGTATGTAATAAATAAGCACTTGTTCCTATATATATAATTATTATTATCATAAATATAATAATATAAGATAATAAATAATATAATAAATAATATAAAATAATAAATAAAAAAATAAATAAAAAAATAAATAAAATAATAATATAGAATAATACAAAAAAATAAATACCATGAAGTGAGTTCTTCTGTTTAAATGCGTTAGATCCAGGTGCTGGTGGGGGATTCGGAAAACAACGAATTAACATTTCTTTGATAATTTCTACAAGTTGGTCCATATCATCCCAGTCGTCAAGATCGGTTAAATGCTTCAGAATTAGCGCTAAATGGCGTATACCTTGACATGATTGAATATCTTCATCCATTTTAGTATGTAAGAAGGAAAGTGCTTCACTTAAATAACGACCACGCATCTAGAGAAAAACACGATATATATATATATATATATATATATATAATTAATAAATAAAAGAACTATGTTAAGGATTATTTCCAGAAATAAGTTTATAAATAATAGAATAATAGAATCATAAATAGAATAATAAATAGAAAAATAAATAGAATAATAAATAGAAAAATAAATAGAAAAATAAATAGAATAATAAATAGAATAATAAATAGAATAATAAATAGAATAATAAATAGAATAATAAAAAGAATAATAAATAGAATAATAAATAGAATAATAAATAGAATAATAAATACTATATACTTGAACTAGTAATGTATTACTTTGTAATAAAGGAATCATGCCTCCAGCACGATAATATCTAAAATTATATTTACCAACGGACTTAGGTGCATGAAAGGACATTGAATATGTACGTACAAATATGTTATTACAAATCAATCGCTGATAACGAGTCTTATTTACACGTCTATATATAATAATAATAATAATAATAATAATAATACATATATATACCGAATAGTTAAGAACTTTTCAGATTCATACTGTTGATCTCTGAATAATCCTATCCAATCAGATACGTCCACGTCAGATTCAGGGAGTGTCCACGTGAGAATTAAACGAACAGATGGATATGTACGAGCAGGACTAATCTATATAATATATATAATAATAAATATAATAATATATATAATAATAAAAATAATAATATATATAATAATATATATAATAATAATATATAATAATAATATATATAATAATAAATATAATAATAAATATAATAATAAATATAAATATACTTTCATTCTAGAAATAACCATAGGAGAATAAGTAATATTATTGAATGTAGGGTCATTATAATCATCTATTATAATAATAATAAATATATAATAATAAATACATATATATATATATACCATTAATAGATGTATTCATGGAATCATTGACGGAGACTGCGTCATTCATCGTTCTACCAAAGGGATTAACCGTTTGTTCTGTGTCTTGTTGAGGATATTCTTGATTATAATAAGAAGAAGCAGTAGTATAATCATAAGAAGGATCTTTTGGATACATTGAAGGTGGAGTAGGAACAGAGGGATAATTCATATGAATAGGAGAATTCTCATAATAATTATTAGTACTTGATATATCATTATATAATAAATTAGTATCATTTGGATAATTAGAATGATTATTATATTGAGATTGATAATTCTCAAGTTCTGTAGGATACATTGATGGAGGTAAAACTTTATCATAAGAAGAATAAGGAGTTGGATAATCTTCATAATTTGCAGGATTTCCATATACAGAACTATAATTTGAATTCATTGCATAACGATTTGGATAATAACGATCTTGAGGATATGTATTTTCTGAATAATTAGTAGAATTCATATAATTTGGAGGTATAGAATTATCATAAAGTGATGGATTGCTCATAGAGTAATCATTAGTATCATATGGTGAATTATTATACGCATAATTATAATTATTTGACGAAGAATACGGAGACATTTGCTTATTTGGTATTTTTGGATAGGACGCTGAAGAAGTAGACGAAACAGAATGATTAAGTTCTTGATCGGCATCAAGATGAGCAAAAAAAGAGTCTTTCTTGATTTCTCGATTCCCACCTAAAGAGTCTCCATATCCAGGATTTTGTTGATAAGGATAATTTGACATATCTGGGTATTGAAGTGAAGAATAAGATGCTGACGGTAAGGGTGACGATCCAAGAGGAGTTGGTCTCTGTTCACTCAAGGACTGTTTTGATGGTATTATAGTGTTTTCTGCTCTATTATTACTTCGAGTAGCCTAAAAAAACATTTTATTATATTATTAAATAAACGATAAAAAGATACAATATGATGCATAGGACAATTATTTCCCATAGAACATGTTCCATAGAACATATATTCTTTACAGATATCCATGGGTTAATAAATCGAAAAAAATATAGAGAAAAAAAAACAAACAAATGAAAAAATAACATGAAATGAAAATTGAAATAGTGTGGAGTTCTCGTTATTCTTCGGTAACCGCGATTATCTGATAATTCCCTCAATGTTTTGCATTTTTTTGCTATAACGAAAAAGAAGATGAACATATTATCCAATCAAAAGTGTCCTTTTGGATTTCATTCGTTTTTCTTAACCATAACGAGTCCTTGAAGAAATGCCAGCAAAACGAAATTTCTGGAGATTACTCATATTTGTAAAGAAATGGAAAAACATTGCAAAAAGAAATTCCTCAACAGTTCATTTTGTTTGAAATACTGTTTGTTTTTAATGATTTCAATAAAAAGGTTGTGTATATGATTTTCATGTTGTTGAGTCGTCCCATAAAAACGAGAAGAAACAAAAATTCATTAGAATAATGACATCCTATAGTTCATTAGGTTGTTGTTGGAATGAATATTTACTTATAAAGGTTGAATATACGATATATAGAATCTTTGAGTATATATGATTCGGATCTTATTCATATAAAATATGGATTTCATGACCATTTTAATTTTGAATAAACAAAGCACGTTAATATATAAATTATAAAGAAATCAAAAGAGCGATACGAGACCATATAGATAAATCATTTATTAAAAATATAAGTTAAATAATAAATAAATCATAAATAAGATATATATATTTGATAAGAAAGAAATTATTCATTTAATTTTTCAGTATTAAAGATAGAATTATTTGAATTATTAATTAATTGAATACTATGATTAAGTTCCCACATCCATCGATTTCTTTGTCCTTGAGTATTACAAGCAAAAACATAATCTCTAGAAATAGTTCTTAATATAAAAAAATAATTATGTTTTGATCCTTCTGATTCTTCTTCTCCATTATGACCAGGTTGATTCTTATAATTTAATACCATCTTACTAATATTAATTGAACTAATACCTTCACGTTTCTTATCTTCTTCTTCTTCAGGTAAAACAATAGAACAACCTTCTAATAATAAACTACATATATAATTTATTATTTATAATATTATAATAATGATAATAATATAATAATAAATATAACAATGATAATTAATATAATAATAAATATAATAATAAATATAACAATGATAATAAAAACAAATATAAATATAATAATAACAATAAAAATAATAATAATAGTAACATTAAAAAAAAACAATAAATATAATTATATATACCCATTTTGAGGTTGAGAGTCTGTTTCAGATTTAAAATAATAAAATAATCCATCAGGTAATAAAACAAAATAATAATGATGCCAAGTATTTTTAGAATTTGTTTTCTTCCATAAATATCCATGAACAATACTATCTTGTAATTGATTTGCAGGTAAATTTAAGTTCTGACCGAATTGTTCTAAGATTCTCTTTGAAACTAGTTGTCTAGGTTCATCTGATAAAGAACAATTATCTAATTGAGCACATTCACTAAACCATTGTTCAGTAGTCTTTCCATCATCACCACCAAACATCGTAGGAACAATCGATCGATCTATGCAATCAGGAATAGCATGACCACTATCAAACCACATCAAAGAACTCCAACGTTTAGGACAAAATATAGAACAAATAGCCCATAATGCTCGAAGATATAAAGGTGTATTATGAGTAATACAAACAGCAGCATTGATACCTTCTTCAAGTGTAAAGTTTGGATCATCAGAAATGAAGATGTTATTTGTTGACATAAAACAAGGATAATATTTTGTAAAAATTTCAATAGAGTATTTCTGAGTTTCAGCATCTAATGAAGTATAACTAAATTTACCAATATCACAGAAAAATACACAAAAATCTTTTATAGGTTCCTTTTTACCTGTTTTTTGAGATGCTTCATAGCAAACACGATGAATATCATCCATCATGTAGAAAATAATAGGAATGAATTGTTCTACCGGAGGAATACCATCAGGGAAACTCATTTGACAACATAAGACGGCTCTTCCTTTATTATCGACACCACAAGGATAACAGAACCAATCCTTACATAATCTATAAACATCAGATATCTTATACTCGTCAGCATGCCAAGCTTTTCGAAATAGAGCACATTGTTTGATGATATTTATTGTCTTAACGGTATCCATTTCATTATCGACAAGAAATCTCAAAATGTGAGTCATACGATCACCGTATTTAAAGAATTTCAAATTTTCAGGAATTGCACGATCCACTTTCTGAGCCAAATCTAACGCTTCAGCGTATGTATATACTTTTAATCCAACCATTAACTAATATTTTTTCCTTAAGTATATCTAATACTATATAGTTATTTAGAATAAAATAATTTTTGGAAGAAAAGTGACTAGATAAATTATATGATTTGAGTACACACACATGAAATAGCAAGTTTGTTGTTCTTTTCAAAAAACTGACTCTCTTTTATTAATTATTCACGGTTATTCCCATCCTTTCAAAGCTATTCTTTTATCATTTTCGTACTTACATACCTTTTTCTGGAAGGTAAATCACAAGTAGTTAAATGAATATTAATTGAATAATGAACTGTAACATATGATGACCCTTTTGTCAATTATTCTATCACAAGTAAATAACGAATCTCATTTTTAGAATATATAAAAATTTGATAAGAAGTATTCTATTTAAAAAATCACTTGCTCTTCAAATATTAAAAAAAAAAGCACAGAAATTAGGTTCATCTCAATAAATTGTAGATAAAGTATGGGATAATACGATGAATATCACAGGAGAGAACTGTTTTCGGTTGAATCATTGAAATGATCGAGAAATTAGTTCATAACTTCGCTTTCAGAATTTATGTATGATTTATAGACTCTTGAGTGTTATGTATTATTGCAAAAACTAATAACTTCAGAGAATGGTGGCATAATTAAGCTAATTCAGTATATATATAGCTGCATAACACAATGTAGAATATATTACTTATCAAATTGAATATTAAATAAAGAATTTTATGTGAGATTCATAACAAATTTATAACAGAATATAAGAAAAATGATGAATTCAAAAAAAATATGAGAAACCACTAAATTTCTTTGAAGACCGGTTCTATTCTCGTGATTTTCTGATTAATCTAGTTTACTACCAGAGTCATTTAAATTTTACCAACTAGTTTGATTTCTTGTATTGTATTAACTAGAAGATTCGTCTATTCGTTACACAAGAAGAATGTCAGCCAACGATACCTTTTATTTCATACGTCATATGACCGAAATTGGTCAGGTAACTATCGTAGAACATAATGATAAGATAAGTAATGTGTATTTACCTAATGAGGCATTTCCTGAAGGTTTTGTAGAGAAGAAAACTGAAGTTTTGAAGAAAGCATCGCAACAACTAGATCGATATTTAAAAGGATCTTTGAAAAGATTCACCGTTGAATTGGATCCGCAAGGAACTGATGTTGCTAAGAGTATATATAAAGAGATTTCTAGAATTCCTTATGGTCGTTCAAAAACATATAAAGAAGTGGCTACTCTTATTGGGAAGCCTGGTGCTGCATCCTCTGTATGTTCTGCGGTACATAATAATCCTATTCCTATATTGATTCCTTGTCATCGTGTTACAGATTCTAATGGATTAGTTACAGATTGGAGAAATAGTCAAGATATTTATCGAATTATATGTGATAAAGAGCACAATAAACTATTGGAAGATTCTGAAAAGAGTCGTTTAAAGAAAGAAGAAAAACTTCAAAAAATCAATAGTTCAAAGAATATAGTTGTTGATGATACTAAATCAGAACAATATTCTATAACATCTGATTCATCAAATACAGTAAAACAACAAAATATATCAAATCCATTAAATCAACAAAATATATCCAATATATTAAAACAACAAGATTCAAAGAATTCTTCTCCTTATGTTACGACTACAACAACTACTACAACTACCTATACATCAGATACATCTATTCATCCATCTCAAACACCTATATTTGAACATCCTAAGACAGAAAAGAAAATACAAATATCTCCTCAACCTATTCCTGTAGTTCCTTCAGCTACTGTACCATTTACTCCTGTATCTTCATTTTATCCTCCTAATACTATATCTCCAGTTAATTATACTAATACACCTATAAATGGTATGCTTCCTGTAGCTCAAGCTTATCCCATAGTTTCTACTCTGAATACAAATAGTATTCCTTTAGGAGTACCTCTTATGAATCCTTCTATTACTACTCCTATGACTACAACAACTCCTGTAGAGAATTCTATTCATACATCTACTACAACTACTTCTATTAACACGACAACTACATCTGTTCCTACTTCATCATTATCTCAAAATATACAACAAACTATTCAGAATTCAAATACACCTCTTTCTACAAATACAAATGATATAGTATTAAATAAAGATATTTCAAAAGAAGATACTATAAAAATAGATACAACTAAAAAAGATATTTCTATGACTCCTACTAATAAAGATGTAAGCCAAGTTGGATCAAATACAATTATTCATAAAACAACATCTAAGAAAAATAAAGTATCTACTAGTCCTACAATTCTTGCTTGTAAGAATACAGAAAAAGTATTTAATACTATTGAAGAGAAAAAAAGATATTTAAGAGCAAGAAGACAATATTCTGCACAATATAAAATATTTCCATATGTTCATAAAACTCTTCTTAGTGTATTTGTTCGTTGTAAGAAATCTGTTAAAGAAGACATTGAAGCTGTTGATCCTGTGTTATATCAATATATGAATTCTGTAGGTAATCTTTCAGTTCCTATTAATACAGATGTATTTTCTTTTATAGTGGAACAAATTATTAGTCAAAGTAAATCTTTTGAAGATGCTAATAAGATTATTCGAGATGTATATGAATTACATATGGAAATTACACCTCAAATTATTAGAACTGCTTCTATTCGATCTCTTCGAGAAGTAGGTATTTCTCATAAGAAAGTAGAAGTTATTAAGAAATTGGCTAATGAATTATGTCAAGTGAATATGACTTTTGATTTTATTAATTCTTTACCTACAGAGAAAGTCATTGAAACTTTAAAGAATCAACTTGGATATACTGAAGAAATGGGTCAATTATTTTGTCTTTTCTGTTTAAATAAGCCAGATATTATATGTTCGGAAAATGAATTATTTAGAAAAGGATATAAAATTATTCATCATATGGATATCCTTACTAAACAAAGAGTTGCAAAGATTAAAGAACTTTATGATGATTGTGCTAATATCGTGTCTATTTATTGTATTTATGCAGGTCATATGAGTGAATTAGAAATATTAAAAAGATCTAAAGAACAACAAGAAGCTCTTTCTAAAGAAATAACCCATCAAAATCTTTCTCTCTCTTTATCACCTTCTATTTCCTCTTCTTCAATAACTAGTAATAATAATAATAAAGATAATAATATCTCATATAATAATAATAATAATAATAATAATAATAATAATAATAATAATAATAATAATAATAATAATAATAATACTAATAACTATAATAATAATAATAATAATAATAATAATAATAATAATAATAATAATAATAATAATAATAATAATAATAATAATAATAATAATAATAGTAATAATTTGGTTAATAATAATAATAATAATAAAGCTACAATTGTTAAGAATAAAAGTAATAAGTCGATAAATTCAATAGATACAAATACAAATACAAATACAGATATTAATATTCCTCCTCAACCTGTCTATACAACTCCTTCTGTTTCCTCTAAGAATTTATCTGAATCCTCTGAAGAAACAGAATTAACTAGAAGTGAGAGTGAAACAGATACTTCAGAAGATGACATTATTTCTGTTGGCTCTAAACCAAATTATCAATCTCCATATACAAGTATACAATTAGAAAAACAATCCAAACCTTCTATTATTGACTCTGGAAAAGATGCTATCGTCAAAGTTGTTGATGCTGCTTCTGCTATATCAAATGTCTATAAAACTACAACAGACCCAGCTAACTGTACTATTTTCTAAATATTTTTTAAATAATATCTATCTTATATCCTATTATTCCATTTCATAACTCTATTAATGATTCTTTTCCATATTGATATTTTTGCTCTCTATTTCCTTATCATTATTTAATATAATCTCTTCATTATATAATCAGATTTATGAACACTTTTATTCAATTTATTTTTTTTTCTTCCGCTTTTTTAATCCTATATACGTATATATACATATTCATCTATTTGTGTATCTATTAATTTCTTTCTTTATATATATTTTATTCATTTCTTTAACTCTGAATTTCATGTGTTTTTCTTTGGTCCACAATAGTTGTTGTTAATCATATAAATGATATCTTTGCCTATTTCCTATTGTGTTTCTATTGCTTTAATAACTCTTTACAAAGTTTTACATGAAAAAGCAAGCATCTTAATAAAAAAATAAATATTTTTTTTTGGCGCCATTATTGTTTTTCATAATTCTTGATTAATATAATTAATTAATTCTATTATATATATTTTTCAAGTTTATTATGATGTCAACTCCTGGAAGCTATTATTATATTCGTCATTCAACCATACTTGGAACATTAACTTTTATTGAACATAATAAGAAACTAACAAATATACTTTTTGAAAAAGATGAAGTACCAGCAAGAATGATAAACAAAAAAACAAAGTTATTAGAAGAAGTATCGAATCAAATTGATTCGTATCTTGATGGAGAACGAAAATCATTCACTATTCCTTTAGATCCAAAAGGGACTCCATTCATGCTATCTATTTATAAATCATTACAGAAAGTTCCATATGGAAAAGTCACTACATATGGTTCTCTTGCTTCATCAATCAATAATACAAAAGCAGTACGTGCTGTTGGAAGTGCACTTCATAAGAATCCAATACCCATTATTATACCTTGTCATCGAGTTATTAATAAAAATGGTGATCTTGGTGAATTTGGTGGTGGCGTTCCTTTAAAGAAGATTCTTTTAAAATTAGAACATGTTACTATATCAAATAAGAATAAGATCGATTCTCAATTCTTAGATACTCCTCTAATTCTCAATAAAAAGAATGAACAAGAAGAACAAGTAACAACACCATCTAAAGATGAAAATAAGGATATATCTCAAGAATCAATTGAATTTAGTCTTCTATCTACTGTATTTGGAACATGTTCCTCTTTTTTAGAATATGATCAAACGGCATTAAATCATTTAACAATGGCAGATCCTCAATTAGGTGAATACATTCAAGAAGTAGGAAAAATTGAAGTTCCTCTTTCTCCTGATCTCTTTCAAGCTTTAGTTGAATCTATTATAGCTCAACAAATCTCAACAAAAGCTTCTAGAACGGTCAGCCAACGATTCTATTCAAAATTCAAACTATTAACACCACAAGCAATTCATAAATGTCCAGTTGAAGAAATTCAAAAATTAGGTGTATCTATGAGAAAAGCTGAATATATTAAATCAGCAGCCAGTGTATTTGTCAAGAAACGATATACAATAGACTATTTCGCAAATGAATCAGATGATGTTATTCTTAAAGACTTAACAGAAATTAAAGGAATCGGTACTTGGACTGTTGAAATGCTGATGATATTTTGTTTTGGAAGACTAGATATTCTTAGTTTGAATGATTTAACAATACGTTCTGCTATGGAACAATTACATCATGTTCGAAAAATAAGTAAAGATGATGTTGTAAATTACAAAGAATTGTATTCTCCATATAACTCAATTGCTTCTATTTATCTTTGGCAATATCTTTCGGCACATCCTAAAAAGAGATAATTTTTTTTTATCAATTTTGATTTTTCTTTGTTTTCTATACTCATTTTTTTCTGACTTTTTTTGATGTTGTAATATATGATGCTGCTTCATGAAATACATTATTTTTTTATTTCTTTTTTATAATTCTTTTAAATTCATTTTGTAAATCTCTTTTTTGATTTCATTCTCTTTTTATACATTATATTTGTAAAATATATAAATAAAATTCATGTAGAAATTGATTTGCCTTTTAGAAATTTCTATTTTTTTTTTTTTATTATTTTTATAAAAAAAAGAAAATTCACTTTTTTATTCACAAAAAGAATCTTTGTTCCAATAGTATTTCTGAGTTTTTTGTTACCATCCATAACCGCATGATTTCTAAAAATGTTTCGTTTCTCCCAATACTTTACGTTTTTCTCACGGATATCCTATTTATATCAAGAATTCATAGATTCCATTATTCAATTTTGTTTTTCATACACATTCCTTTTTGACTATTTTCTGAATTACATTCTTAAAAAAGAAATGATTCAAAAGTTGTTGGTTGTCTTTTTCTTGTTTTCCATTGCTTTCTCCGATGAGTTCCCTAAAGACAAAATGAACTCGGCATACATTCGTTTCTATACTAGCATGGACGGATTATCTCTTGAATTCCGTAATTCTGATTGCTATGATTGTCTTTTTGATAGAATTATGACTCTTTATCCTGGACAAAATACGTATGTACTATTATCGACACTTTTATACAAAAATAAATATACATTTTGTTTTTCTTTTTATAGTACTTATCGTGAATTTGATATGCAGCATGAACTTGATTTCCGTGTTTCAAAAGATGGTGCTTCTTCCGAATATTCAAGATTATCATTCCAAGAATATGGTTGTTATACTGTTCACATTCCATCTTTTAACGAAACTGTATATATATTTTTTATTCTATTTTTTATTATTCTGATTCTTATATATATATAATGAATAATTATAATTCTTATTATATTTGATAAATATATAAAATTGTGTTCAAAAACATAGTTTTTAGAATAGTAACTGATATATATATATATATATATATATATATATATATATATATATATATATAGATGTCTATTTGGGTAGATAAACCTGGTCATGACTATGATACTGCTGCTTATTATATGCTTGGAGGATCCTTATTACTCCTTGTTCTCTATATTATTGTATATATATATAGATATATATAGATAAACATTGTATAATTTATTATACATATATGTTTATATATCTTTTAGGGAGAAAACTTATATAAGAAGTATTATAAGAATAAATATCAACCCTTACAAACAGAAGAAACCAAAAAAGTATATACTTTTTAATATATATATATATATATATAGGCTGATGATAAAGCTAGTAAACGTGTTTTAACTATTGATATATCCTTATATATATATATATATATTATATTTATTGTTAATGTTTTTTTGTTATTTCTTAACATGTCACGTGTATCGTGGAATATGGCTTCTCTTCATGATCTATTCGAACTTCGGTAACATATATATATATAATAATAATATTGATTTGAAATACTATTTCTCATCTATCCTAGGAGGTGGTTGGTATTACTGGTGGCGTCACGTGGCGTATAACGGCACGTCCATGGCTGATTTGTGTTTCCCTTATATATATATATATATATATATATATATATATATATATATATATATATATATATATATATATATATATATATTCTTTCAATTATACCTATTCATAAATAATATATATATATATATAGTTTTATGTTTTGTATGGGTTGTTCTCTTCGTCTTTCTATTAATAATAATCTTAAACAATTATATGCACAAGGTTATTCAAGTTTGAAAGTGTTTACTAAAATATCATTTAAAGTATTACGTAGATGTATTGTTTTTGTTCTTTTCTGCTGGTTACAAAATGGAAATACTAATTTTAAAGATGCACGTCTTTTTGGAGTTATGGTTTATTTCGCTATTTCTTACTTCATTAACAGTTATATATTTATATTCCGTTATATGGTTAATAAACATTTCCCAAATACTCAAAAATATGAGTATTTATTATGTTGTTTATTATGTTTATTATTATGTTTATTATTATGTTTATTATTATTATTATGTTTATTATTATGTTTATTATTATGTTTATTATTATTATATAGTCTTCTCTTTGAGCTTGTACCCATTCTCATCTGTTTCTTCACGTATGTTTCTATTTCTCTCTTTCTCTACTTATATATATATATATAGTAATTGGGGATTATCAGAATTCCTTCCTCTTCCAGAAGGATGCCCAAGAGGTATATATATATATATATATATATATATATATATATATATATATATATATATATATATATTTTCCCTCCATTTAGGTTACCGTGGTCCAGGTGGTAAGGGGGATCAGGGAAAATATCCTCATTGTACTGGGGGTGCTAATAGAATTATTGATATATCCACTTCTATATTATTTATTACTATTCATTATTATGTTTATTATTATTCTATTTCTTAATTATATACAATTACTTATTGGGTGAGAATCACGTGTATACTGGTACGTCATGTAAGCCATTATATAATTGTTTAAGTACAGATAGTGAAGGTGTGTTAGGATCGCTTAATGCAGCATGTATTACCTATCTTGGATCTATTGTATATATATATATTATTGTATTATTATATTTATGATTATTGTAGTCAATTTATATATTATATATATATTAATATATTTGTCAATTATATATATAATATATATTCTATATAGGTTACCTATGTTTCTAATTATTATAAATCTCTTTCTGACAATAAGATTCGTCATCTTTCTCTTATTTCCTGGTGCTCCATTCTTGGTTTTTGTTGTTTACTCTTCGCGGGTATTTTATGTGGATTTAAACGTGATGGCGGGTATATGCCTATTAATAAGACATTATGGTCTACTTCATTCATTCTTTATGTTGCAGGATTAGATTTTATTATGTTCATCTTCGTCTATCTTCTGGTATTTATTATTATTATATTTATTATTATTATTATTATACTTATTATTATATTTATTATTATATTATTATATTATATTTATTATACTTATTATTATATTATATTTATTATATTTATTTTTATTATATTATATTTATTATATTTATTATTATTATATTTATTATTATTATATTATATTTATAATATTATTATATTATATTTATTATTATATTTATTATTATTATATTATAATATAATATAAATAATATACTATACTATATATAGGTTGATGTTAATAAGGTTTGGTCTGGTTACCCCTTCCAGGCTGCCGGTATGAACCCTCTCATCGTATATATGATCCATGAAATGTGCATGCATATTATGCCATTCGGGTATATATATATATATATATATATTATTTAAGAAAAATAAATTCTGCTATATCTCTTTCTCTCTCTATATATATATATATATATAGATATGATTTTGAAACAAAAGATCATCTTCATTATATGATTTCTCAATGGGTTATGGGATGTGGTGCATGGTTATGTATCGCGAACTATTTACGTAGAACAAAAACATTTATTAAAATATAAAAAATAAATTATTTTTGATATTTTTATTATGTTTTCCATTAATTTTTTGTTTTTGTTTAATAATCATGAATACAAAAGGATTCTTCACACAAATATATATATATATATATATTTCACAAACTACTACTATTCCAGTCACTGTTTATATTCATATAATAGACTATATTTATAATATACTAAATAATAAAGATTAGTATAAATATTGATAAAAATGTATAAATATACTAATGCATTGTTTTTATATTTCTGTATTATTTAAGAAAAATACAAAAACAATGAGTGTAATATACAATAAATAAAAAAAATACACATGTAATTTGTTTCATTATTTATTTTGTATTATAAATATAAATCTAAATAACAAAACAATAAATATGATAAAAACATATAAATAAAGAACTACGAACATAACTTCTTTTGAATATAAATAGTTATATATATAATAATGTTACTCATAAAAGAAAGATGTAAGAGAATAGACATAAAAAGAAAGAAATAAAAAACGTGTTTGACTCAAAAAGCATCATTTTATTATATATATAGACAATATATATACTATGTATATTATATAATATATTTAGAGTTGTTTACATTTACAATAATATTCATAGGCTTCATCTGTTAAGTCTTGTCGACGTATATAGAACACACGTCTCTGTCCCTCACGCACCTGCTTCGTACATAACGACATAGTATATGCACCCATATTCTTAAAAAGGAGCCAATCCCCGTTGGGAAGAAGAGGAAGAGGAGCATTGTAATTCACTATATATATATATATATATAATTAAAGAGAAGAGAAGTATATATTGATATTGGTATATATTGATATAGATATAAAATATATATATATATATATATATATATATATATATATATATATATATATATATATATATATATATATATATATATATATATATATATATATTATTCAACTATCACAATATATATATATATATATACCAATTTCTTGTTTATGTTCTGAGGGCCCAACAAGTAAACAGTTATATACCTTCTTTTTCTCTTCTTCTTCTTGATTTCTCTTAAGATTTTTATTAATATTAATAAATAGAGGTTCAGCACCATATATATAATCACATAAGAATCGATCTTTAAAACCACCTTCATAACCTTCATTTAATTGATATATAATATCTTTCTTAATCTTATATCGTTCATTCTTCTCATGAATACTATATTTAGGAGCAATAGGAGCGTCTATTCTAAACGTAGGTAAAATATGACTTCCTTCAATCTCTTTAACTTCATTCATAATATCTTTATTTATAATGGTTCTCTCTATAGTGACGCACATATGAACTGTACGGTCAACAAAATAACGACCAGGTTCAGCAACGACTTCTACACCTTCTAAGCCGTACTTCTTAACGGCAGCATGTACAATATCCGCACGTTCTTGTAACTCTGTGTTATGATCTGTACCTAAATATCCACTCCAACCACCTCCAAGATCTAAGAATGTAGTTATATATCCATATTCACGAGCTATCTTATCTACCTATATATATATATTGTTATTGCTATTATAAATAATATAATAAGTGTATTCTTTTCATTATATACTATTTATTATAAATACATATATTTATGAAGAATTCCATTAATAATTAATATATATATATATAAATACATACTTGTGCAGCAGTATGAATGGCATTATCATAAGCATATCCATCACTACAACCACTTCCCACATGGAATGACACACCGATATAACGACCATTATACTCTTTAATAGCTGCCATAATCGCGGGAATCTCAGAAATATGAGCACCAAATTTAGAGCCAAGAGGAACAGAAGAATGACTATAAAAGAATATATAAGATTTGAATAGAATAATAGAGAATAATATGAATCATAATCAAAATAATAAAATAATATATTTAATTTTCTTTTATTTATTGTCTTTATATAACAATACATATATATATATAATAAAATACCTATCATCAACCCAGAGTCTTATAACGAGATTATATTCAGAGAACGAGTCACCTAATAGCATATACATCTTTTCTATTTCCTCCACACAATCAATAGTAGATGTTAATACAGAGTTCTTCTGCATAAAACGAATACCATCGGCAGACTAGAAGAAGAAGAAGAATTATTATAATGAAATAATTAAATTATAATAACGAAATAATTAGATTCATTGAATATAATATAAATATATAGAGAAAATACTTATTAGAATAAATAAAAGAAGAATTATAGCAGTTCATTAAATAAATATGATATAATATGAAAATATAGAAATATTATTTATAAATAATACTAATATAATAATAATAATAAATATACCTTAATAGGATTAGCATAAATAACACGATCTTGGCCAAGACCTGTTTTAAGAACAGCACTGATCTCATAAGGACTAGCACAATCATAACACATATTAGGAAATGTTGACATAAGATGGACGATAGCTGGCTCAGGATTACACTTTACAGCATAATAAGGTTGAACATCTTTGAATGTATGGAACCATTGTTTGTATTGATCAAGAATCATACTGCAATCAATGAAATAATAAGTACCAACAAAATCATGAGATTGAATGTAATTTCTTGTGATATCCTCAACACTAATTTGGTCATCAACAACCTCAAGAGAAACCTTTTCAGTACTATTCAGACTATCAACAAGAAATTTATCCAATAAACACTTATCAACAGACTCAATAGAATCCACCTTAGGATAGCCAGACGTGTAACGATGCATCTCCAAAAAGAAATTTCAGAAAGAAACCACCTATCGTTTAAAGAAAACCAAAAAAATGTATTTTATTCCAAAAAAAACGCATAACCCTTTTTCAGTGACGAGTCTCTCATGAATACCACACATTAATCTACCTGAAATATGCTGAATTTATTTGAATGTTTATTGTGTTCTTTAACATTTTTTAACTTTAGAAACAATAATATAGCATAAAAAAATGCATAAAGTTTGTCTATGTGAATGTATGTGAGTTTATTTACTAGTTTAAATAAGTTAGGCTAAGAAATATATCATAAATAAACAAAACTTTAAAAAAATGTATAGATTATAGATTATGTATAAATTTCTTGAAAGAAGGGTATACATATTGATAGTTGACTTTATGATAAATCAGTAATATAATATGATCCTTTTCTTGAACAAAAAATATATATACAAATAAATATATGTAAAACTACTCAAACAGAAGAAATTTAAAAAAAAAAGTAAATAGTCAATTTTTAAATAATATATATAAAAATTATTAGTAAATAATTATAATACAATTAAGGGAATTGACTATTGGTACTAAGAATAATACCTACAATAATACCATAAATACCTAAAGCACTAGCAAAAATTTGAGCAATAAGTAATTTTGAGAATAGAGCATCATTTTGAGCATGAGCTAAAGCACATGAAGAGCCACAAATACCCACAGATATACTATAGAGAATAAAAGAATTAAAATAATATTTATAAAATATTTATATGATGAACTGTTGAATGAGAAGAATAGATATATTTTGATTTATATAGAGACATATTATATAAATCATATATATATAGAATAAATAATATAGAAATTATATATATATTATGCAATCAGAATACTTATAATATATATATATATACCCACTACAAATATTGGAGAGACCAACGGTGAGACCCGAGGCAAAAATGGAGTAAGCACAGTACCATAATAAATTATAATCATATCCTTTGGGAATACCAGAAGCATTGAATGTCAGAGGTACTTTTGTCACAAGAACAACAGCAATAATAACACCATAAATGGCATTAGCTTCACAGAAAATAATACTAATCAAGTTCTTAGAACGAATACGAGGTGACTTGACAGTAGCACCCATGAGAGAAGAAGCTGCGGTGAAAATACCCCAAGCTGCACCAATGACAGATAAGCAAAGACCACAAGCAATACCAACAAATGCAAATGTATAAGGAGATATATTAAAGAACACATCTTCCCAATTGGAATTGTGTAAATTGACGATCTTTTCAGTTGTTTCTGGAATAATAAAAGACATTTCTAAAGATATTAAAGAAAATAAATATGTGAATCTTAATGAATTCAGTCAGAATTTTTGGTTTAAGAAACCTATAATCAAAAAACAACTCTATGCTGAAAAGTATTTCAGAATTTTTTTGTTTTAAGACAAATTCATAAATGATTGAAAATGACTTAAAGAAAAAACAAAAGAAGAAAGGATTGATTCACTCTAATTTCTGTAATAATCATGAAACAAAAAATATAATTTTTTTTTTTATATTTCTAATTGTTTTAAAGTATATTCAATAGAAGATGCCTGGCAGAGGACTTGATTCCGTTTTACCTGCTTGGATGACAAATCCTAAGAAACCTGAACCTGTATATTAAAATATAAATCTCATTTCTATTTGTAATCGAATAGACAAATGAAACAAATACTGAAAAAGTTGAACTTAAGTCAGAAGCAAATGAAAGCAATGCATATAATTCTTATCAATCTATGACTTCACCCATTGAGAATTTAAAAACTTCAGATAGTTTAATGAGTAATGAGACTAAAAGTATTCCGGATAGCTCACAAAGTAATGCTTCAAATCCTGTGACTACTATACTTCCAACATCAAATTCTATTCATTTTGTAAGTAGTAGCATGCCTGCACAACCTTTGTTTCCTTCAGTAAAACCTCAATCTTCTCTGAACACTCCCAATGGACATACAACTCCTACAACAACAACAACAAATTCTATACCTTTACCTCCAATTCCATCTATTGGTTCTTCAGTTCCTTTCCCTCCTCTACCTTCAACCCTCTCACATCCTACAACTACAACTCTACCTTTACCTCCAAATATTAATATACCTCCAAATATTAATATACCTCCAAGACCTATATATCCTGTAGTACCTAATTCAACTAATATAATACCTAATTCAACTAATATAATACCAAATTCAACTAATATAATACCAAATTCAAATCCTATGGTACCTCTATCTATAAATGCACCTACAACTACATATCCAAATTACCCTCCACAAGTGATGAGTGTTCCTTATCCATCTTCATATTCTAATCCATTATTTAATCAACAAGTATAATATATATATATATATATATATATTTATTGTTCATTATTTATATATATATATATATATATTTATTTATTGTTCATTATTTATATATATATTTTTTATCATGTTTTTTTTTTTGTTTTCTCATTAAGATTACATTATATATATTATATATATATATATATATATATATATATATATATATATTATTTCTTCTTCTAGCCTGGAGTATCTATGAATTCTTATATGCAACTACCTCCTCAAACACCATCAATCCCTCTTCCTGGATTCCCGCCACAAACATCCTCTCAACCCGCCAATTCTATACCTATATCTTCTGTTCCCATTGTCAGTAATACTAGTAATAATACTAGTAATAATAATACTGTAAATAATCAACCTGAATGGATTACTAAAATAGCTCCCACGGGAATCGAGTATTATGTCAATACACGTACTAATGAAAGTACTTATGACAAACCAGAAGCACTGAAATCAGCAGAAGAAAGAGCTTTACCTGTATATATTATTATTTATATTCATATTCTATATATATTCTATTTTTATATTCTATTTATATTCTATTTATATTCTAATTATATTCTATATATTATATATATATTATATATATATTACATTTAGCCTTGTCCATGGAAAGAATATAAGAATCAGGAAGGAAGATCTTATTGGTATAATAATAATACTCAACAAAGTGTTTGGGAAAAACCGCAGGAATTAACAGAATATGAAGAAGCATTAGAAGACATTAAGAAAGGAAGTATGTAAGAATTATTATTATTATAATTTATTATATTTATTATTATATTATAATTTATTATTCTCACTATTTCGTTTTCCCTCCATAGAAATTCCCGCGCTTCTCCTTCGTATTCAGTCAAAGAATGTCGGTATATCCCCCAAAGCATCTGCTCCTGTCTCTACTATTCCTACTACAGCAGATGAATCTATAAGTATAACTGTGAATAATGATAATAAGAGTATACAGAATAATATAGAAGACAAAGAGAAAGAACGTTTATTGGAGAAAAATGAAAATATTTTGAAGGAAGTCATGCCTGACATGCCTAAAGTATATATATTATTATTATTATTATTATTATTATTATTATTATTATTATTATTATTATTATTATTATTATTATTATTATTATTATTATTAAAGTAATAATGTATATATTTATATGTATATATAGGTACATACTACTCCTGCACCTGCCTTGACCCCCGCTAAAGCACGTGCTGATATCTATGATAGTATGTCAAAGGAACAGAAAAGAGAAGTATTTTTATCGTTATTAAAAGATAAAGGTATTACAAGCAAAGATATATGGAAAGATATTATGGGGAAAATTGTTGGGGATCCGAGATATACTGTATGTATTTATATTTATTTATTCTTATTTATATATATATATATATATAATATTTGCTAGTATTTTTATTTATTTATTTATTTATTTATTTATTTATTTATTTATTTATTTATTTATTTATTTATTTATTTATATACATAAATTAACTGTTATGTAATTTATTTACTATTTATCGTGGTTACATATTTCTATTTGAATAGTGCTTAAAGATCGGTGAAAAACGTCAAATTTTTAGTGAATATATTAATATGAAGATCAAAGAAGAAAAAGAAGAAAAGAAATTAAATTATAAACAGAACGTCGAAGATCTTAAAACACTACTGAGGAATACAAAAGATATAACTGCAGGAAGTAATTATTCAGATATAGAAAAACAATTAAACAAAGAAAAATGGTATTTATATAGTTTATTATTATTATATTATTATATTATTCTATTTCAATTCACTTTTTTTATAAATCTATTTTTTTTATTATTACTGTTATATATATATATATATATAGTTGGAAGGAATTAGAATATGATACATGTGACCGATTAGTTCGTGATTATATATATGAACTTAGAGATCAAGAACGAAAGAATCGTGAAGAATGTTTGGCTCGTTATTCTGGCGCATATCGGGAGTTACTGAAGGAAATTGGAGTTACTGAAGAAACTGTCTATGATTCAATTACTGAAAAACTTGAAGGAAAAGAAGCTTACGATGTATATATATTATTATTATTATTATTATTATTATTATTATTATTATTATTATTATTATTATTATTATTATTATTATTTGTATATTATTATTATTATTATTATTATTATTATTATTATTATTATTATTATTATTATTATTATTATTATTATTATTATTATTATTATTATTATTATTATTATTATTATTATTATTATTATTATTATTATTATTATTATAGAACTTAACACGATCGGATCGTGTACGTCTGTTCCGTATATATCAGGACGAGTATAAACAAGAGAAGATTAAGAAGACTCGAGAAGAAATCAGAGCTATTCAGCAACAACTGAAACAATTCTTCAATTCTCTGCAAGAAAATGGAAAATTACAAGATCCTTTACAGTATATATATATACAGTTTTATATATCTATTATATCATTTTATATATCTATTATGTAATACTATACTATATATATTATATAGTGCTGAATTTAAGGATATACAAGAACAATTAAAAGAAGCACCTTTTGCTTCCCGCCTTGAGGTTTTAGCAGGTCGTGTGAATCCTAAAGAGGAATATAATTATTATTTAAGAGATTTAGATAAGCAAATACATAAATTAAAAGATGTATATTATTATTAGTTCTTTATATACATACATAATACTTATTGTATTATATATGTATAATTAGTATTGTTTATTTATTCTATTTATATATTATCTATTATAAACTGTATGTTTTATCTATAGATTTTTGATGACAGATGTCATTATTATCATTTACATATAAAATATGATAATAATATTCAAGATATTCATCGTTATTTATTACGTAAGGATTATGAGTTATATATGTCCAAAGAGGACAAGAGAAAGAGATCTCATAATGATATAGAAGAAGAAGTAGAAGAAGGAGAGATTCATAGTGATAGAAAGAGAAGAAGAGTTGAAGAAAAAGAAGAAAAGAAAGAAGAAGAGGGAGGAAACGTAGAAGGAAAGAAAGAAGGCGAAAAGAATGATGATGAAAAGAAATCAGAAACTACTGACATTAAAGAACAATCAAAACCTGAATATAACCGCGGTATTTGGTATGAAGCTACAAAAGCTAGTAATGAATTTATATTATCTAATATGTTTAAATTAGTTCAACGAGATGTATATATATATATATTATTATTATTATTATTATTATTATTATTATTTCTGTTATACATATTGTATATTTCTTACTGTTTAATAAGATTATTCTATTATATACTCTTATTATATTAATAATTATTATGTTACTATATATTTTTATATATTTAAAGCGCGAGGAAGAAAAGCAAAAAGAGAGAATTCAAAGAAAAGAAAAAGAATTTAAAAATATGCTTCAAGATGTTTTTTATAAACCAAAACATGTTGATTATACTTATAAAGATGTAAATATATAGTTTTTTTATATTAAATTATTTTTTTTAATTTTTTTTTTATTTTTTACAGTTGATACTAAAATAACTATATACATAGGCATATAATCGTTTAGGAAAATCACGTGAATGGAACGGTGTGTCATCAGAAGAACGTAGAATACAATTATATGAAGAACATATTGAAAGACTAAAGTGTAAATTCAATAAAAAAGAAGAAGAGAAAGAAAATGAGAAAGATATGCATGTTGAAGAAACGGATACAACTGTCAATACTACTGCAACAATAGAGTCCAAGAATGAAATGGAAATTATATCCTCAAAACCATCTGACAATCAACAAGAGATTAAAGAAGAAAAGAATAATGAAATTCAGAATTAATTCGTATCTTTGTTTTATTCATATTTACATCTGTATTATTGTTAGTAATGTAATTATATATACATAACATCGTCATTCTCATTGTTTTCATTTATATCCTTGAAACATTTTTTTATACTTATTTTAAAAATATTTGTTATTGTGTTCTTTATGTCTTGTTATATGTATGATAGATATTCATATTGTATTGTCAAACAATAATATTTGCTAATTTAAAATTTATATATACATATAATAACAAAACAAAAAAAAAAGAAATTATTAGAAATCATGGAAAACATGTATTTAAGTTTTAAAAAATACATTAATAAATGCAAATGGAATATTAGTAAATCGTTTAAACACGTGATTTCTTGACATTTCGAATACTCTTTTCAACGACTGGCTTCTGAATCTTCTTATCCATCTTAAATCCATTCTTTACAGCAGGTTTAGCTTTTGCTTGTTTCTTACAGCAACAACAGCATATACAGAATAAAGAGAATACAGCGATAATACAAACACCAGTTATAACACCAGGATAGAAGAAAGGAAGAGTAGTATAACCTATTAACAGATCCATACCGGTCTTACCATCACTATATAGAGAATAATAATGAATAGAATATTATATAGAGAATATTGTAAAGTTTAATATATTGATTATTGTAAAGTTTAATATATTGATTATTGTAAAGTTTAATATGTTGATTATTGTATAGTGTAATATACATATATATATAATGGTAATAAATAAATATATATACAGAGCTGAGCAAGAGTTAGTGCTGTTGGCCTTAAGAAGAGTGATCGGATAGTAGTGAGAGGCTTGAGTATAATCAGACATAAAACGAACATAGGCAGGAGTTACTCCTATATATATATTATTATTATTATTATATATTATATAATAATAATATTATCATTATGTATATATATATATAATTATATACCCATAGGAAGTGTTGTAGTATCCATAGCGATAGTAGCTGTAGCAGAGCTTCCAGAACTAATATGCATAGGAACATTTACAGACTATACATAATTATACATATATATATATATTAAAAAGATATTTATATAGAATATTATGAAAGTATTAATATAAGCATATATATATATATATATATATATATATATATATATATACAGTAATAGGACTATTTGAATATCCAATTTCAATTTGATCGATATATAAATCAGCGTCAGAAACGGAGAGTGACACAGTTTGCGTCATTGAATCACTATTAACCGTAGTGGTAGCATAGGTGGGGATAGAACTAACGGAAGGAAGGGGTTCCTTAACGGAAGCGAAAGGAATAGTAAAACTAGTATCAATATCTTTAGTAATATTACCCTATAGAATAATTAATAGAAGAATAACTATTATATGAATATTATATATATATATGAAAAAAAAATTAAATTTATAATCATAATCATAATCATAATCATAATATATATATATATATATATATATATATATATATATATATATATACAGCGAATAAAGCAGAAGAGGGAATACTATACATTCTCATGATGGCGCGAATGGAAGCGAGGGCAGAATCGCCTTCTGTTCCCGGGATAATTCTGGCGGCAATAAGAATGGGACTAGCTACAGCTTCATCTGCTAAAACGCGGGAAACAGGGAGGGAAACAGCAGCAGCTAATTCTTCACTGAATTGTTTAAGATAAGCAGCCTTCTTTTCAGTAGTAGAGAAATCAGCTTCACCTTTTATTTGTACTAAGAAGACAATAGTATTTTCTTCAACGGTACAACTGCCTTGAGGGTCGAATGTGAATCCAGGAGAACATTCACATTTATTAGTAATAGTATTACAACGTCCAAAACCACAAGAAGTAGAACATTGAAGAGCAAGTGTTTTTAATTCGATTTTAGTATTTTTGATTTCTGTGCTCATGGCAATAGATTCATCATTTTCAGCATAACAATAAGAATCATAAGTATAATCACTTTGTAAGCCAAATACAGTTAAAAGAGTCGAGGTATGAGCCGAAACATGAATATAACTATATTTCTGAATATCCGTATCAGAAGGTGTTTTAGCTCCAAATTCATATAATCCGCACCAAACATATCCATTAGTAGAGAGAGTAAGGTTTAAAGTAAGCGAATGATCCGATAGAGTACCCTTGATAACAGTCAATTCAGGAGCAGCTGAATATAGGTGAAAATAGAAATTCATTTATATAATAATAATATTTATAGGAGAAATATAGTATAAAATATAATAAATATAAAATATAATAAATATAATAATAATAATAATAATAATAATAATAAATATAATAAATATAATAAATATAATAAATCTAATAATAAATAATAATAAAAATAAAATATAAATATAAATACCTTCAGCAGTAGTAATAGTTTGCTTAATATCGCTAATTGATTGTTTCATAGCAACACCAGTAGTACTTTCAGCATAACAATAAGCATCATAAGTAGTAGCAGGAGTTAATTCCTTAATGAAAATAGAGTATTGAGATCCTGAAGTAACTGCTTGTTTATAAGTTGATTCTTTCATGGTAGAAATAGAGGGAGTTTCGGAGTCTTTAGAGACGGCTAAACAATAGATAGTACCATCAACAGTAAAAGAAACTAAAGCATTTATTTGATTATTGGAAGAAGTATAAGAAACAGTCAAAGATCCCTTCTCTTCACCTATATAATATATAAGTAGAAAAACAAATAAATATAATTATAAAAATATAAATATAATATAAAAAAAAGAATAAAAGCATACCCGTAGTAGAAATAGTCTTCTTTATAGAAGCTATAGTATTTGTCATAGGGTCCTCAGCTTCATCTTCACCAAAGCAATAAACGGTATATTCAGTTAAACTAGTTAATTCACGAATAACAATATTTTTAGCAACATTTGAACTTATACTATCAGTAAAAATAGATTCCATCAATGAGTCAGAAGAAGGAACGGCAGCAGAAGGAAGTAAAGCATTGCACCACACTGTACCATTAGCAGTATATAAGGCATTGACAGTGATGGTTGTTTCGTCACTTGTAACAGTAAATGATAATTCTCCAGAAGCTACAAATAGATGAAATAATAAAAGGAGTATAACAAAATGAAAACAAATCAGTTTTTATAAAATTATGAACATACCACAAGCAAGAGCTATGAATAGTGCAGCATAAACTAAGAAAATACTCTTCATTTTATTTATAATGATAAACATAAATGATAAAAAGAAAACAAAGTAAAAAAAATTTTCGATTTAACAATCTTTTTTAGTTCCCACGGGAATGTGTATAGATATAGGTGTTTTATTACTAATCTCGATAAGTTATGCCTTTCTCTATATATATGACCAGTAATTCCGTGAATTGATGATAATCATGAAGTGATTGTGATAACGATACAGATTCATTTTTAAAAAAGAAATCTATTTGTGTTTTTTGCTTAATTCTATGAATAATGGACATCAATATTTCAGTTTAAAGCATATTACAGACATACAAGAAGGATTGCAAGTAAGAAGTATTCTTTAAACAAATATAAAATTGATATGACGATAATTAACTTTTTTAAAGTCGTGTTTCAAAGAAATAAAATATTATTTAGTGTCTTAAATGTTTTCAAGAAATTAATAAACAATGACTCATATTAATTGCAAATAATTTTACAGTATTTAGAATAAATACTGTACGTTTTATTTTAAAATATGGAAATAAAAAGAAGATTTAAAAAATACCAATTAAAATATGATTTATTTAAAAATAAGAGAAACGAGAAAGACCATAAACAATAAAAAAGTTAAAAAAAATAAAAAAAAATGATTACAAAAGTTGAGAAAGCATTTATCCTCTTTATTTTGATTTCATTTGCAAATAAAGCAAATCATATTTATACAATAGTAGTAATTATAACATATAAATATGATATAGCATAATATATAAATAAAAAATAATCAAAATGTATTGATGATTTGAATAACATATAATACATAGAAAGGTATTTGAATTGAAATTTAAATGAAAAATAAAGATAAAAAAAGAATAATTGAGAATAATCAAATATATTATATCAACTATATTCAAACATATATATATATTGATAAATATGAGTTGATATATGGAAAAGAAAAAGAAGAATAGAATATTTATAATTGAACAATAATGATCATGTGAAATATAAGAAAAGGCTGTTATATAGTACTCAAAAGAGACTATGAAACAAATATATATATAAAAATAAAAACATTATAAGAATAAAGAATAAAAAGGAATAAATAATATTACTTTTAAAATAATCCATAAGAAAAAACTAAAAAGGAGAGTGAAAAACAAAAAAAAAATGGAAAAACGTAAAAAAAAAATAAAATAAAACCCAAAAAAACAATAATATAAAAAGTGAGTGATACAATACATATATGATAAAGAAAATAAGATCTAAGAAAATTGTTTAAATTTTTGAAATGGCATATGAGAAAAAGAAATAGTATAAATAACAAGAAAAATGAAAAAAAAACAGATATATATGGTTAGCATCAATTTTGTTGCTTACAATTATAACTATAATTAATAAAAATAGATACAATAAAATAGTTCGATTAACAAAGAGAGTCTATAAAAAATAAAATATTGATAATGAATTAAAAAATAAAGGATATAATAGATAATATAAATATGATTGTTCAAGAATATTTTCAAGAAAATAAATGAGTATTTAATATTAAATAAGTAATAAATTATACGATATCAGTTTGAGATTGTTCTTTAAGAACAGTTAAGTGTTTACGTCGTGACGCATTCTTGCCTAAACAACAATTGGTATCACATGGATGACATGTCATATAAACTCCAAGAAGAAGTAAGAAGAAGAGTACAAGTAAAACACATAGAATAAGAATAGTAAGAATAGTTGTAGTAGAGAGACGACGTTTGATAACTATATCTTTTCGAAGAGCATATATAGAAGTAATGGATAATTCTGGTAGATGAGTATGAATATCTGTAATAAAGAGACTGTTTATATATTGAAGTAATAGAGTAGATATCCCTTGAGTGAATGATTCTTGAATATAGAATCGAAATAGAACAGAAGATCCAAAAATAAGTGATGTTGTATTATCATCTAAATCAATCAGATCGGGATTCTTTTCATTTGTAGAATTATTAGTAAGAAAAGGTATATAAAGATGAATCATAGATGTTAGTTTTTCATAATAAGATTTAGATTGTGAATGCATAAATAGAATAGAATCAGATTCATTCGAATAAAAATTGGATTCATCTATAGATAGAATACTAAATACAGCATTATATCCATATTGTGTTAGTTGTTCTTTCATTATTGTATGGATTTTATAAAGAACAAAAGATGAGAAATCAGAAGGTTGAATATTCACAAAAACAACAGGAATATATAAATAATTATATCCTTCTGAAGGGATTTCATTTGGATTCGATGTTTTACATAATGATATATCCACATCTTTCCATACCCCTTGCGATCCTTTTAATGTACATACTCGTACTTGAGGTGCATAGGGAACGCCATCACATAGAAGTGTAGCTACTGAATTAACTTCAGTTCTAGGCCATTCTCCCTCTGCTGAACATGTATATTGTAGAATAGTAATCGTAATAGATACAGATGTCGATACATCAGGATTACTAGCAGTAATAGTAAAGAGAGAAGCAGAAATAGTCACTTTAGATTGACCAAAAAGATGTCCTGTCTTTTCATTTAATGATAAACCATTAGGAAGAGAAGGAGAAACTGCCCAAGATGTAATATAATAATGAGTGAGAGGAGTTAAATCTACACATATTTCATCTTTATAGAAAACAAGGGATGAGAATTTATAACTTACAATAGGAGGACGATAAGTACATTTATCTATAATAGTATTCCACATAGGTGGATATGTATTTTTACATTGTCTTGTACGTTTCCCTTGTTTACTAGTATCTGTGCATGGAAGTGTAACTGTTGTATCTACAAATGTAGTTGGCCAATCATCTTCACTATTACAATAAGGAGCAGTAATACTGATTGAAATAGCTATACTTCCACTATTATGTAGATTACTAGAGACAATTACATGGATTTCACTATAAGTAGGAATAGAAGGAGTACCAGTGATTATTCCTGTATTTGTATCAAATGAAAGAGATTCAGGAAGAGAAGGTTCAATTGACCATGTCATACATATTCCAATACATTGAGGAATAAGAGGAGCCATAGGAGTAGAATATATAATGTTAATAATACTAGAATTATAATATAGACGAGGAACTTGCATAATACATGTATCGATAATAGATCCCCAAGAGACAGGATCTGTATTGCGACATAATCGTGATTGTTTTCCAATATAATATTGAGATGGACAAGGAATAATAGCTGTATCCCCGCGGGAAGTAGATGGCCATTGTCCTTCTTCAGGGCATGTATCTATAGTTGTATAAATAGATGGAAGTGAATGATAAGAAGATAGAGATTGTACATAGTTTGTGAAGGAGACGACATATATTTGTAGTAGTGATTCATAGAGTAATGACGTAGTATTCGTCATATAGGAGAGAATATTACTTTGAGGGAAGACTAGGAAATATTTTGTGATCGATCCAGTATAATAAGTAATAAGATGATTTGAGGAGTCCATAGAAGAAGTAGGAGTAAGAAGATGATTATTGAGATAAAGAGAAGTATAGGAAGATACAGAGAAGAAAGGATATTCGATGAGAAATGAAGTAAAGAATGAAAAAGTTGAATTATAGAAAAATGTGACTGTATAATTATAGAAATCATTAGGTATAGATGGTGTAGAATATATATTTATTGGAGATGTTAATGTAGGTATAATGGTATCTTTTGTAGTATTTATAATGGTATCCTTTGTAGTATTTATAATGGTATCTTTTGTAGTATTTATAATGATATCTTTTGTAGTATTGGATATAGAATAGAAGGAAGAGAGAGAAAAAGAAGGGTTTGAAGACATGTTTTGTCTTGTTTGTATATATGAGCTCATCGATATACGGAGATAACGTACTATAAATAAAGATATATAAATAAATAATATTATATATAATGAATAACAATTGATTATTCCTTTTTAATGTAGAAAAAATATATATATTTATATAAAAAGAATATTATGATTGACAAATATACAATTAAATGTCCATATATAAGCATAATATGTTTCAGAATATGTTGGTTCTATTGACATATGTAATGTAGACACAGTCATATTTGGAATAGTTGTGAATAAAGAGTCACTATAAAAAAGTAACAAAATTAACTTGTATAATCTATTTAAATAATCAAAATCTTAATACATACAGTTTTCTGATTTGAACTTGATATATATCTGAATTCAAACAAAGACTTAAAGACGAAACATTAGTCTCTAAATTGTGATGGATTGAAGGAATAGGAATTTCATTATCTTTATTTGTATCTCCATAAATGTGCATATCTTTATCTGATAGAGAAGAAGAATTCATCCAATCTATTTCAATCATCAAACATGAGGAGGCTGAAATAAACTGCCCTAAACCTAATAATCATAAAGTCACTAAAAGAAATAAAAGATACATATTGAAATAAAAAAACAAAAGAAATATAAAACCATGTTATGGTCATAAGAATACTATCTACAATTCAGAAAGAAGAAAAAAATGAAAAAACAAAAATTTTCAAAAGAATTCCAGTCTATTTAGGGGTATAAAAAAAATTAGTGTTTTAAAATTATATTATTGTGATATTTTAGAATAGATTTGTTTGATATAATGTATTTAAAATGATTTTTAGAGTCTCAAGGTGAAAACTAAGTTTTTATATTCATTTTTAGCATACAAGAAATATTTATGAGTTTTTGAATATCAAAATCTTTTTTCTCTTGGAGTTTTATATGAACTCAATGTAATGCATGACATGGGTAAAGTGAAATAAAGACAATAATAAAATGAATGAAAATGATTTGGAAGAATCCAAAAAATTTCAAAATCATATTTATTACGACAAACGTATTTTTTGGTATATAAAATATATTGAATATTAGAAAAAACTAGTTATAAGTTTTTTGAAAGGGTAATTATTAGGATTCCATGATGATTGTTGTTACCGAAAAGTTTTTATAATAATTAAAATTAATATCAAATGCTATTAGATATTTAGTAGATATTAAAATCTAAATAATTACAAGTATAAACAAAAATCACGTCCTTTCTATTCACGTTGTTTTATTTCTGTGACTTCACTTCAATAGGAAACACTTGCGTTGTTTCTAAGTTATAATGATCTTTTTATATGAAATATAAACAACAATCAGATTTAACTCCTCAGTTTATTAAAAATAAAAAGCTATGAAAATGATGGAAACACATATAAGAAGACATAAATTTTCAAAATACTGAAAAAAATGATAAAAAACTTTAACGATTTACTGACTTCATAATTAAATGTAGTTTTTTATTAAAAAAAAACTATATTATCATATGATTATCGAATAGACTACTTGCTATTTCATACGAGTTATTTTATTTAATAAGATAACATTACAAAAAGAAGAAAAAATATAAAAAAGTCCAGTTTGCGCAAGCAACATGACTAAAACATCATTTATTTCATATAAAATAAGAATAAAATGTAAGTTTTAGCTATATACTACCAAGAAATCCAGAAGTAATGACATAATGATTAGAAGAGAATGAAAATAAAGCTTAAAAAGTAAAAAGATAAAGATTGTAGAAAACACAAGTTTTTGATCCATTAGAATGGAGACACCAAATTTTATTATAATTGGTTAAAATCTTTCAAAGAATGATTAACAAATCTTCATATAAGGGTACTTTTATTTAAATAATCTCTTTATCCTAGTGTTTAGTTACTAGAATCTTCAGAAATTAGGGTATATATATAAATAATAAGTCTAATTGTTTTAAGTTCGTCATGGAATACAAATAAACCGGTCAGACCATTCATTCCAACCTGGATAATATTCTTGTTGTCTTAGTCTTATTGGTAGAAATTCATATTTTAGCCAATAAAATCAAGATTCATTTTATTGGTTGCAGGGGTCACCACGTAGTTACTCGTTAAGCGAAAGGACCAAAATTTTTGCGCTTAAATAACAAAGTTACTTTTTTATTACCGTGATTTTCATAGTTATTTTAAGTGATGAAAACACGGGAAAAACAAAAATATAAGGGAAAATGTTTTGCTAAACCAAAAAGAACATTCTATATTAGATAAACTTTTTTTATTGTTTAAATACATGGAACAGTACTTTAAAAAATTACAAGTATATTAATAGTAATATATATATATATATATAGATTGACAAGTCTACAACAGACGAAAAAAAAAAAGATGATGACATAATTACAGAAGAAACGAATAATAAACCAGATATTAATCCTAAATCCAAATATTATAGTGAAGTAAAAGAAGGAGTTAAAAGATATAATGCCAATCCAGTTGTTTATGGATTTAAAAAATTAACAAAAAACTCCTATTTTTGTTTAATCTGTGAGTCTACTCTCACGTGTAAAGGTTATGAAGCCTCAAAACTCTTCACTCATTTCAAGAATAAACATGGGTTAAGCAAATATACATATGATGACATTCAAGAACTCTTAAAAGATCATAATGAAAACACAGAATACTCAAATTCTCTCTTTAGCTTTTCAGATTTATCCAGTAAGCTTTCATATTTCATCGCCTACTCCATTTCAAAGAATGGATACAGCTACAGAACTGGAGAAAAATTAGTTAAACCTATTATTGAAGAATATGAAAGGTTAAAGAATGTCAAAGTCCTTTCTAATCTTCCGTTATCCTCAAGCAGTATCAAAAGAAAAAGTGATGAAATTGCTTTGACAATTCAACAAGAAGTAATAAATAGGATAAGACAATCAGGATCATTTTCTATTCAGCTTGACGAGTCAACTGACATAGAAATGAAATCCTATTTACTCGTTTATGCTAGATACGAATATAATAAAAAGTTTACTGAATCATTTTTAAGTATTTTTCAGATTAGTTCCAAAACAGGTGATAATATATTTAACATGGTAGATAATTTCTTTAATAATAATAACCTTCTGTGGAATAATTGCGTATCAGCTACTTTTGACGGTGCTTCGAATATGAATGGAGACAAAAACTCCTTCAAAACACGAGTACTAGAGAAGAATAAGAATTGTATGTTCATCCACTGTTTTCTTCATAGAGAAGAACTCTGTGTAAACTGTTTACCAAAATACTTCACTAATATATTCAAAAGTGCTGTTGAGATAATTTCATATATAAAGAAGTCTGCTGTTAGACAAGACGAATCCAATAATTACAATATTGATAATGAATATTCATTAACCTCTTCTATCTTCTCTCCTCAAGATAACATACCTGATTCCCCTAATAATATATCTTCTTTAGAGATAGAATATAATAAAGTAGTTGAATCCCTTTTAGATACATCTGATACAGATAATAATATAGATAATAATATTCATGAAGTTTATAGTAATGATAAGAAGGAAGAAAAAAAGGAAAAAAATATTAGAAGTTATAAACTTCTCCTTTATTGCCCTACAAGATGGCTTTCATGCCATTCATCAATTAAAAGATTTAATTTACTTAGAAATGGAATAACACTAGTAATAAAAAAGGATAAAGAAAGGAAGGACTTATATAACACCATTATTGATACTAACTTCATAGCTTCAATGTTATACCTTGAGGATGTTACCAGTTTATTCTATGATTGTAATAAATCAATGCAAGGACAGCATAGATATATATTTGGGTTAATAGACATTATGAAGGATTTATTTATAAAATTATCGTTGAGATTAGAAAGACTAATAAATAATAACGATTATTCATCATTTACGAAACTTAAGGATTATGTATCTACAACCAAGCTTGATATTAATTCAATCATATTTTATATCAAAAATCATCTAATAACTCTTCGACGTAATTTACTGAATTATTTCCCAGAAATACTAAATTATATTGGTAGTGATGAATCGTATCTTCAAGACCTTAATGAATATTTAATAGACCAAGAAAATACACATAATACATCAAATATATCTCATGAAGTGAATAGTAATGTTAATAACAATACATCAGTAGTATCAAACCAATTTAATATTCTTGGATCATTACAAGGTTGCGTATCTCCAAATGGAGTTGTAAATGGCTTAATAACCTATGTTGACATAGTTACTCAGCAATTAATAGAAACTCAAGTAACGATTAGAATTGACTTTCCATATTTAGTATATGGATACACTTTAGGTAGTATTTCTGGTGTTCTTAATAATTTCCCTAATAGTAGTATTCAAGGACAATACAATGGAATCATTAGTAATATAAATATAATTCAGGCTAATATCAATTGTATAATAACTCTTGGGGCAATCATTCCAAATGAAATAAGTAATAATACAAATCAAGGAGAAGTACAAAAGAATAAAAAGCAGAAGAAAACGAATAGTAACATAAAAAAACCAAAAAATACACCAACAACTAATCTTATTGATCATTCTTTATATTGGATTACTAATCCATTTTCAAAAGTAGCTGACGAAAATAAAATGGAGTTTCATGTTAAAGAAGAGTATTTCTGTTTACTTGCTGATAAAACATGTAGAGAAGAATTTAATAACGTACCAATAGATGAGTTCTATATAAGCCATAAGAGTCGTTTTCCATTATTATATGATATAGCCAAGAAATGTTTTCTTCCCTTTGCAACTTCATATCTCTGTGAGAGCGGTTTCAGTCATCTCGTGTATATAAAAAACAAATACAGAAACACTATTAATCCAACAACCCAAATGACAATTGGATTAACTTCTGATATCATTGATTCTTCATCACTTATAACTACTGTTTTAGAGCGTATGTATATTATAAGTATTATATTCATAATTCACATAATATAGAATCTATTCTTAATTATATATAGATAAATTAAAGAAAAAGAAACTCGATTGATAACATCTAGCAACAAAATCACTAATCTAATCCAACTACTTAATTACTGTATTTATACTACAAAGTACATTGATTTCTTTTACTATTAATATTTATATATTTATATTGTTTTCATTATATTAACTATTTGTATTCCATAATGTTTTATTGTTACATTATAATTTGTATTGTTTTAATTAACTCAAGAAGATATACTGTTATCTTTTAAATATAATTATAAATAGATGACATTGAATATTCCTTTATATATTTGATTATATCAATAGTATATAGTTTCTTAATTAGAATCACTATTCCTTAATAATTTTTATCTATATTTCAATTATTTTTCTAATTATATTCTTTTTCAAGTACTATTATATTCAGATCAAACGAATAACTGAGAAATATTATTACTTATATGAAAAATAAATATTATTTTAGAAGTAATTATTTCATATATACTAATCTCTCTAGTATAATACTTTAAAACAATATCCAATACTAATAAGAATCTTTATTCAATCAAAAGTATAATATACAACTATAAAGTATACTCTTCTTAAATCAAATAGTATATCTAATCAAGAAGATTAAATATATAAATAAATAGCAAAATATATTTTCAATCATAATGTATCAATAGAAAGAACCAAATAACTACTAAAATCATTTACCTGACTTATCAATCAAATATCACAAAGAGAGTGATAACAATTGGTTCCTAAAGAATATACTATTTTCCAAAACATATATATAAAGTGGAATCTTAAATCGTTTACACCAACAATTTTATATTTATACATGAATTCAAAAGGAAAGAGCAAGATGTGTTATATCTATATTAAGTATCATATGAGGGATTATATATATCCGAAAGAGTATTAGAATATATGATATAATAGAAAGTAATGTGGATTTTATATTATAATAGCATGAAATAAGTATTAGATTAAGATTCATGATATTATATAAAGGTTAGCATTTGAAAGATTATCAGAAGAAAAATTATTGGAAAGATTGACATAGACTTAATGAGAATATATTTATATATGTAGATCATAAAGAAGATAACTAAAAACTTGTAAATAAAATTTGAAGTTAAGAAGAAGGAAGAATGCATATATCAACTGAATTTATAATCGGCAGTGATAAATGAGTAGAAGAGACGATAATAATTATTTTTAGTATATTTTTAAAGACAATAACATGAAGAGAGAACAATATTCGTATAAAAATATATATAAATCTATAAATAGAAATACAATAAATAAACCATAAGAAGTAATAAGAAGTTGATTTCTATATTATATCATCATGAGTAAAAGAACAAACGGAGTAAATTGTATATAATAGTTAGACATTGTATAAATAATATGAAGTAACGGCTGATAACGGAAAAAGCAGGTGTAAATATATATAAGCATATTAATTATGTACATATGCACTTAAGAAGATATAATATCTAAAGTAATAGAAATGAAAATAAATTTAGAAAATAAACAATTCGAGAACTACCTCAACCGTATTCAACAAAATAGAAGAAATACAAATAGTATTATAGTATTCATATCAGCATGAATGTAAGATGTATATAGATAATAAGTTAAAGGGAGTTGAAATGGTTTAAAGTAAATAGAGATAGTATTTTATTAAATAACAGTACGAAAGAAATATGGAGACATAGATCCTATTATATAATTATATCATTTTTGGAAAATGAGAGTAATTAGAAATGAGAAAGAATAGAAGGAATAGAAGGTGTAGATACTAGGCTTTTATAAAAAATTAAATAAGAAGAAGAGAATGTACACAATAATAATAAATAAGAGTAGCCATATAAATATGTTTAAGTAACAAAAAGAGCAAAACCTTAGAATGAAGAGAAATAATAAAAATATCTTTTGTGGTATATAGATAATAGTAATACAACAATGAGAACAAATCCTAACTTTGATTACTAAAATCCATGATGAGTAGTGCCAAGAGAGAAATTGTTGGAAAGAAAAAGAAAGGAAACGAACGAGAAGAATTATAAAAAACGATAGTAAGAAATAGGACTAATAAAAATATTCAAACCCATATTATTTAGACAAGAAATGGAAAATGCTTCTGAAATAATAACTGTGTAAATAGGAAATACAATAAACATGAGCATTAAAGAATATGAAGAGAGATAATGATGAAGCAGTATTAAAATGAATAAGTCTAATAATGAGCACACAATATACACAATAGAAGCACTAGAAATAAAAGAAAAGTGGATAAAGAAATAGAGATAATGAGGAAGTATAGGATTAAAAATAGGCACAAAAATAAGTAGACCATGGGATAATATATAGAACATGAGAAAACGAAGAAAACCATAAATGAAGGATATGAATATGTATATGAAGAGTATATTTGAATGAAATATGAAAATAAATTAATTGAGTATGTTTTCAATTATAGAAACAAATATAAAAATAAATCTGTTAGAATAATAAAACTAAGATATATAATAATATATAATAGTGAGGAATTTGTAATTATTAAAGGAAAAGAAAATCGTCATTAAATCTCATAGTATGTTTAATAGAGAAATATGAAACGACTATTAGAATAACATAAGAACATAAAGAATTCTATCATAGGAGAAAAAGGAATATCAACTAAGGATAATATAAAAGTAATATAAAAATAGCACATCTAGAAACTCTTTAATAAAGGGAAAAGAACATGCAGGTGAAGTATTACGAATGATCACATAATAATTGAAAAGCACCAGAAGAAATGAAGAGTCTAATAAATATAAAGATACCATACGAAGAAGATAGGAAGAGACTGAAAAACCAGAAAACTAATACAATTAATGTAATGCTATAATACCTTAAAAGAACAAAAGATGAAATAAGATAAGGAAATAAGATAAGGTTTATAACTAAAAATTCAATATATAATAGTAGACTAACGATAACATGAAGAGAAGTTGAAGAATAATTAACCAAGATGAAAATATATACAAAGAATAAAAAGAAATTCAAAAATTTTATACAGAAAACTACAACAAAGAAATATCATATAGATACTTTCCTGTATAATAGCATATTAAAGAATTACACAATAAGATACTAAAACATTCAAAAACTTATAATAGTAAACTTGATAGAATAAGAGTACATGATAATATTGTAATATAGACAAAAGGATTTAAGGATGAAAAGAAATAAACATCAATTGTTACTAATCTGCTACTATCTTCAGTAGAAACTTATGTATGTTAGTAACCATAGTAAGTATTAATCGCAGAGATGAAGTGTTTAAGTATTTATTAAATACTAGAATAAGAATAAGAAAATTCATAATAAGTAAATCTATAAGAAAATGTCATCGTTATATATAAATACCATTATAATACAGTATGAAAAAAGGAAGTATCAGAAAAATAAAAAACAAAAACAAAATAATTAGCACTTATAAAGTAGAACAAGCAATCAAAAGCACATTAGTCGAATAAAATCAAACATACAAACAACATAAATAAAGATCTCATTAATCGCAAAGTTACAAAAAAAAAAATGAGTATACTAATTCAAGAAGAGAAGTAAGGAAGTTTGGTGAGTAACCAAATCAGATGTAAATAATAAATGGAAGGCAACAAACTGTAAATATTCATAAAATTATACATTGCAAGTAATCATTCCAAGAATAAGTAACTGATAAGTATCCATCACGTAGCACATTGTAAGATATGTGTATTGAACACTGATCATAACGAGCAAGTACGTAACAAAGCAATCAACAAACAATGGGAAATCATCATGTAGTAGATATTGACTAGTATTTAAGAGGAGTTCACAATGCAACAAAAACCAATATGAATCTTAATGATAAACCATTATTAGTTCAGAAAGCAGATAGAAAGCAAGTTTGAAAAAATATTATAGGCAATAATCTTATTCTGATTTGAATCTTTAACAAAAGAATGAAATTATCATTGAAATTTTTAAAGAATGACTGAAGTTTTAAAAATAATCAAATAGTCAGTCCTTTCCTGACTTTGGTGACACTTGCCACCAAATTTTGTGACACTTTTTCAGCCATGCTTAATTCTGCTGAATTTATCAAACACATAAGGAAGTTTTTTGTAACAAAATATGATACTCATGAGTTTTGTCATCAGACTGAATGAAAGGCTTTTCACCTTATTTGTATACATGGCCATAAATCATAATATTTTTGACAAAGTTAACCTAAATACAAAAAATGTCTTTATAAATGAGCAAATAAAGCTATCATTTATTTGATATAAGCCATCAAACATATTCAAACTAAACGAAGCAATGAAATAATTACTTTAAGCATTAATATACAAAAGACAGAAGAAAAGAAACTATTCAACTTTTTAATCACATTTAGGTACTTCTTGATACCTATATTCAACCCAGTTTCATTTAATATGTATATATATATATGAAAGAATAATAAAATAACAATAAAAAATATATACATATATATATATATATATCAGCATACTAACGCTAATACCAGATCTAAAATTATGTATAAGTTTCAGTCTGCTTTGAATATGAGAGAGAATAGAATCAAGAAGAGATGAAATATAAGCTATAACCTTA
This sequence comes from Blastocystis sp. Blastoise, assembly GCA_039096225.1. Lineage (NCBI taxonomy): Eukaryota > Bigyra > Opalinata > Blastocystidae > Blastocystis > Blastocystis sp. Blastoise. The sequence continues at coordinate 147,295 of JBBPEB010000004.1, forward strand.
CTAGTCAACATACGATTTAATAATTCTTCTATATATATAATAGTAATAAATATGGCAATAATAACCAAAATAAATAAAATAATGATTATAATAATAAAATAATAAATAAAATATATATATATATATATATATATATATATATATATATATATATATATATATATATATATATATATATATATATATATATATATATATATATACCTTTTCGTTGATCCTTTCTATTCTTTTTTTCTTTAATATTTTCTTTTAATTTTTCGATTTCATCTTCATCATCACTATCAGTTTCTTTCATTTCTTTTCTCATCTTATTCTTCATTTCAGTTTCTTCTCTATTTTCATTCTTTGTTGATTTCTCAAAATTATCCATTTCTTCTTCTAATACCTAATATATTATTAATAGTAGCAATAATATCATTAACAATATTAGCACCTAATTGTTTACCAGAATCAATACCTAATGATAAACATTCCACTAAAGTAGGTAATAATAAAGGTTGAATATCATATAAATAATATAAAGAAGGAGAAAATGATATTAAATGAGGTAATTTAATAATACTGGTGTTTTCTTTAATCCTAATATAGTATTATGTAATACTTCATACAAAGGAGTTAATGGATCAAATAATAATGATTTCCATTGTTTATAATTATAACTACTAAAATAACCTATACATTCAACTATTCTCTTTATACATAAACCACGTATACGACGTTGAATAAACTTACATCGAATTCTATTCGAATCTGCTTTAGAAGTAGTAGAAGAAGTAGTAGCAATAGTAGTGGCATCTGTAGATAATTCATTTTCAATTTTCATATTATTATTATTATTATCATTATCATTATTATCATTATTATTATCATCTTCATCTTCAATATCTTCAATATCTTCAATATCATCATCATTTCCATTTGTATCTATTTGTTCATCTTCTTTTAATAAATCTTCTAAATTCTCTTTATTATCATAACTATCTTTTAATTTACATCCTATAGCAGCTAATATATAATGAATAAAAGAACTACTACGATCTCTCATATATCGTATTAAATCATAACAACTATTCAAAAATCCTAATTTACGAGTATCAGGAACTTTCTTTACAGATATATGAGTTAATAATATAGCTACATCTTCTTCTGATTGAACAGAAGGTATAAATAAATCTTTTGTAAATGAACATAATATCATAAATAATAATGGCTTTAATTCTTCATAATCTAATATAGATAAATAATTTAAAATAGCAGCAAGTTTCCATAATAATGTGTTTTCGATTTCATCTTCTTATCTAATAGTCTACCATATAAAATACGTTCTATAATAGGTATAATAAGATCTCTATGCTCTACTTTGATAACTCCTTGATCTTTCTCTATATATAATCCTAACATAGTATCACGATAATTCAATTCATCACATAATCCTAATAAACTTTCCTTATATAGAACAGTAGGTAAATTACTATAGCAACATAATACTTCAACACATAATTTCTGTAAAGAAGAATCATTCTTATTTAATAATAATATACATATATTCTTTAAAGAATCAGCTAAATAAATACTTTGAATACCAGGCCAATTACTGAATATTTTTAAGAAGACTTTCAGACGAGCATCAGCATCACGTGGACGTAACGTATAATTATACATATATTCTAATTCATTATTTACTTGATTTTCTTCTTTTCCTTCTTCTTCTTCTTTATGAATAATAGTAGGAGTAGTAATATTCTTTTGTTTTAGAAGTTCTTCGAATTCAGTATGAATTGGTTTCATCACATCACGAGCTTCAACATCATAGATTATTCGATAACCATAATATTTCTTCTTTAAGAAATCTATAAAGAATCCCATAAATTGTTTATTATATGGACGAATATAAGTAGCTACATCAGTAAGAGAAGAGAATAAAGACGTCCAATAAGTATTAACATCTGTATAACTATATAATATATATATTTAATAATAATAATAATAATAATAATAATAATAATAATAATAATAATAATAATAATAATAATAATAATAATAATAATAATAATAATATATATATATATATATATATATATACCCATAAAGTAGTTCTTCTCCCATCGATAATCGTTGTTTCAATACAAATGTAAGTGTAGAATATTTAATATAATGTTTATATCTATCTTGTAATCGTTCTAAACCATAGACGATACCATATCTCTTTTCTTCTTTAGATAATATACTATATCCTATATGATCATATATATTTATATCTATATAACCATTAATAAGATATGCTTTTTCATAAAAACAATTCCAATATAATTTATTATCAAAACTCGCAATTCTTACACAACATTCTGTTAGCTTCTGCCAAAAACGATTCCATTTTAAATAATAAAGACCAAATATATGATATACTAAACACATAGGATAACATTCAGGTAAGGATTTCGTTAATAGCATCTGAACTGCTTTCTCTATAGCATTTCTTATACGTTCTTCTGTTAAAGATACCTATATATTATTATTATTATTATTATTATTATTATTATTATTATTATTATTATTATTATTATTATTATTATTATTATTATTATTATTATTATTATTTGAGATATTATTATTATCTGAGATATTATTATTATTATTATTATTATTATTATTATTATTATTATTATTATTATTATTATTATTATTATTATTATTATTATTATTATTATTATTATTATTATTATTATTATTATTATTATTATTATTATTATTATTATTATTATTATTATTATTATTATTATTATTATTATTATTATTATAATATACAATAAGTTGTGCCGTTTCATCATCTGGACTCTTCTTTAGTTTCTCCATAAATTCATATTCGGCCTTAATAGTCATGGTATATGTACAATCATGGTCATCCGTTTTATATTGGAAATGATGATGTATGGGTCGAATGACGCTCTGTATGTCGATACGAAGAATGTTCGAAGAGAGTAACGTTTTGTGCTATAGAGAAATATAATTATATATGTATTAATATTATGTTTTTAATGATATATAGAGAGTAATAGAAAAAAACAAAAACAATAATAATACTATTATTATTATATATATATACATAATTAGAGTCTTTACTCGCTAATCCAACTCTATCTAAGAATACTTGTAAAGTCTTTGTATATAGGGCGGGGATGAAGGGAGAGCGAGTAACGAAGTGGAACAACAGGAGAATCTGTAAAGGGGAGGAAAATTATATATATATATATATATAAAACTAAAAGAATAAGAGAGAATGACATCATAATTCAAACTAATTTATATATATATATACCTTAAACAGTGTCTTCTACAAGATATAAAGAAGGATAAATAGAGGGATCATCGAAGAATGTTGTAAGACAAAGAGAATGTCCCGCGGGGAATTAAGAGATAGGAAAGTAGTCATCACTATGGAGAGCAGTTCATTAAGGGATTCCGCGGGAAGAAGAAGGAGGGAAGATGATGGAATATCTACATACTTATATATATATATATATATATATATATATATATATATAGAGTAATATATATAGAGTAATAAATGTAGAATATGTATAGTAATAAATATAGTAATAATAGATAATATTATATATATATACTTGATATCTAAGGAATTCAGGACTATCATATAAATCATGTATATTATCTTTATTCAATTGTTCTTGTAATAGATATACATTCTTATATTTGGTTCCCGCGTCGATAGTTGCCGCCAAGGAAGTCACGAGAGGTTCATTGTTATTAATCATAATGAATGAGAAGAGAGAGAAAGAGGAAGTGAAGTATTGACGGATGTCCAGTGTAAGAAGGAGAAATGACTAGAAAAGAGGGGAATATATAGCTAGAATAAATATAGGAATATATAGCTAGAATATATATAATAATAAGCATAATAATATGTGGAATAACAATAATAAGTAATTATAATAGAGTATAAAAAGAGAAAAATAAGAGAATGTCACAGTATGCGCCACATACGACGATCTACTTTGATATTTTGCTTTAGAATTCGAAGAACAGTTTTGTCAGATATAGGACGTGCTTTGAACGATAAATAATTAATAATGGCACTATATATAAAAGTATATATAGGTATATATAGTGAGAAAAAATAGATATATATGGTTATATAAAATACTATACATATATATATATACTTCATAGTAGCTTCTCCATTGATTCTATCTACAAATAGATTACGACTATGAATATTCTCAACCCCACGGGAAATCATCAAATCAAAGGGTAATTGTAAATACCTATATAGTTATATATATAGTTATATATATATTAGTTATATATATACAGATCAATAAGAGTAGGTATATATGTAGAATTGAGACCCAATCGGAGTAGAGAATAAAGAGCAATACCATCACTCACCTATATATATAGTTATATATAGTTATAAATATAGTTATATATAGTTATATATAGTTATATACTATTCTTATAATATCGTTAAAGAATTGAGTGTAATCTTTGTTATTCTTATACCTATAATATAATAGTATATAATAATAAATAATAATAAGATATAATAATATATAATAGTATATAACATATAATATACTTATCAAGATTGTCTAGAAGAAGTCGGCCTTGACTTTCTTTGCTCATCAGATCCCCGCGGGGATCTGTGTATAATTGATGCATAGTATCAATAAGTGTATAGATAGGGGGTAATTGTATATATGTATATAAAGACAGGGAAAAGAAGCATATAAGTCTTCAGATAGAGTCCTAATATATATATATTGATAAATAGATTAAAAAAAGAATATATATATATATATATATACCATCTGACTTTAGATTGTTCAATTAAACTTAATATCATGTCCATTGTTAGTATCTGATTATATATATAAGAATTCGTCTTTATTCCATTTTGATATAGTTTATTTAATGTATTTTTAGTTACATAAGAACTACATATATATATATATTATGTATATCGGACATATTCTGTAGAGTTGATTGAGCATATATATTGTTGAAAAGTGGCTTAATATTGATGAATTGAATCAAAGCAAGACTTCCCGCCAATTTCACAGTCAATAAACCAGTATTTCTATATACATATATATATATATATAGATCATATATAATAAGAAGATTAGCAGAAAATACACAGAATATATATTATTCATGTATTATATATACTATTATATATACTTATATATACTATTATATACATATATATTGTCCATAGATAGCTACTGTTTTATACTCATTTAGAGGGATACGAGGTAATAAATAAGAAAAAAAATTAGATACATGACCATATTCCCGTGAATACATAACAATTAATAAATCAGCTATAAATATATATATATATATATATATATATATATATATATAGATTGATATACAATTAATAGTATAGGAATTATAACGTGCTTTAATGTTCTTTGAGGGATGGAGGAGTGCGTCAGTGAGGGACTTATAAGAAGTAACTATAAGAATGTATATATATATAATGATGATTATGAAGATATATATATACAGGTAGATCTTTCAATAGGTTGAAGACGACTATATATATATATATATTTATTATTATTATTAATATTATTATTATATAAAATAATATATATACATCAAGTTGTTGGAAGCTCTTTAGAATACGAAGTGCATGGAGACGATGTGTATGTAAAGGGGAGGCGAGAAGTGGTGCGAGGGTAGGGATAAGGGCCTGAAGGCGAGAGGATGAAAGGTAAGGACTCTCAGAAGATAATGATGTATATATATCTATACATATATATATAAATAGTATTAATATATAGATAATATAAATAAAGTATAATAATCAAATATATATATATATACATGCAAAAGTAGCTAAAATCATAGAATTATTTTAATTTATAGGAATCAATTCAGATAATATTGAAAATAACTATATAATAATAATAATAATAATATATATATATACTTATTCTTGTTGTTGTAAGGAATCCGTAATAGTATCTCTTTCAAAAATATTTATATATATATAATGAATAATTTTTGACCAATAAACTTCATTCTCCATATATAAACCTATATATATATATAATAATAAGTATATATAATATAATAAATATAATAATAATATATATATACAATCTCGTTTATCATTTAATTGGCTTAATAATTGAATAGCTTCCTTATCTATTGTTCACTAATTGTTGATATATATATATATAAAATAATAAATGATAACAACTGGAAATAATTCTATAGTTGAACTATATATATATTATTTTCATAATCATAAATATCATAAATACTATAATAAATATACTAATAAATATAATAATAAATATATACTCATCAATATTTTTATACATTAAAGGACCATAAAATAATTCTAAACATAGAAAGAATGCCACACTTAATTAAAGTATTGACCTCGTATATCTATATATATAATTTGTTATCAAAAATGAAATAATATTCCTTTTAAATATAAATAAGAAAATAACGATCACTATAATAAACTAATATACAAATAAATCAATGAAATAATAATGATAAAAAGCAATTATAATATAATTAATATAAATACTAAATAAACCTTATAGATAACGCACAATAAATACTCTTGAAAAATACTGATCATCCTGCACTATAAAATAAAGATAAATCAAATAAATATTACAAATGAAGAAACGAATTATATACAAAAAATATTTGTTGATCCATTTGAACCATCTGGAATGCTATAGATCCTGATTTCACAGTATAAAGAGTTGTTTAAAAGCTAAAAGCCTTGATACCTAAAGAAAGAAAGTAATTAAGTAAAGCAGATTATAAAAATTAAAATAAATACTCAAGGCGAATACTCTTGATAAACTAAGTTAATTAAATTAAACCAAAATAAATGATCGTATCAAGAGATAATCAAAATAAATATATAAAAGAACAAGTTTCATAAAAAGATGTTTTTCCAAGAAATAAAAATAAAAATGCCTCTTGCGAGATTCGATCCAGCGACAATTACCATAATAGCTACAGCGCTGGTCAACTATACCAACCGATTTCTCAATTTTATTTTTTCATGTGTTCTATATAATAAGTTTAAAATTATTTGATATCTTCAAATATTATATTTATGCTCTTTTATTACATTTATAACATTCTAGAAATACTTAGAATTGTTTTTAAACAATAATTACTATTTTTTGAAAAAAAAGTTTGTTGATATGTTGATTCTAAACTAAAAAGCAGATATCAATGATGTAAATAATGTTTACAGATAATAAAAATGAAACAAAGTTGATTTTAAATAAAATCATTGTAAATAGCAGTCAAAAGAAAAAGTTTAAAAAAATAGTTCCTCGTAAGATTCGATCCGTCCACTATGTAAAAATTTTATACGCACTGACCATTTGACCAAACAACTCCCTTATAATATTTTTCATCAAGTCATATAATAATTGCAAAGCTAGTGACTACTAACCGTTTTTTTATTTTTTTATTTTTAAACATAAAAACAATATATTTTATAATATAAATATTATAAATGTGTTGTGTGACTTATTCTACATATAAAATACATTTTAAAACCATTTTATAAGGCTATTAAAAATCATTTTGTTGGACGTATTGTTTTTTCAAATCCAGCTTTTGTTCATTGTATTGTTTTTTGTTTGATTTTTGAAAAATAATATTTTAATATGCTTTTCGTTTATTTAATTTTTATTACTTGTCAGGATGTATCTGTACAGTCCCTACAAGACTACTTCATGATATTTTATAAAAATAAAAACTTTTTAATTACATTATTATTTTTTATAATATTTTTTAGTATTTATTGACATTATTTTTCATTATAAACATAAATAAAAGTCTTTAAAATAATATACAAAAGAATATCTTAAGCAATTGACTTTTGTCACAAAATAATTTTTATTTGTCACCCAAATTAACACAAATAGTCAAATATAGGAATCATACTTGTTGTTATTTGATGACTTATGAACTTTTAAGTCATGTATCTGTCACAACATGTGTCACAAAAATCTTCTTAGATGACTTATTTCAAAACATTTATACATTATATATCAAAATAATATGTTTTAAGTTAAAAACTGTCATGTCATAGTATAATAGTCAATGAATGAATTACTTTTTTATGTCACCCGGTCTTTTTTTCATGAAAAGTGTGTAAATTAATGCGTCTTGATGAGCTGAGTTTGAAAATTTTTTGACCACTAATAATCAGTATTTAGCCAATTTAAAAGAATTCAAAGTTTTGTAAAAATTTGAAGCATGTATTGCTATTATGATTCTACTACTACTATATTATTAAGATCTACACATAATCACGCTTTTTTCCTAATTGTTAAATACTTAAAGACAATCAATCATTATAACTACATGATTAACATTCTAAAAATGCTAAAAAATTCAATTTGCTCTCTAATTATAATATGTGTAAGGTTATTATTTATTCAACAACAAATCAAATTACATCAACAAACACAAACCTCGTGTAAAATGTCAAAAACATCATTATTGAGCTTATCTCGATCCTCTAAAAATTATTAAACGTTTTATTCTATGTAGATTTATAAAAATTAAAAGAAAAATGAAATAAAAGATTTAAGCGCAAAAACAACATCGAAAAGCGCACTTTGCGCTTAAAGCGCAGTTTTGGCACACCCTGATTGGTTGGGTTATTTTTTCATTCAGGTTGGGGTGACGTGTCTTTGAGTTTTTGTCATTCCCTGTGTGCACTGACTACGTATTTTTAATTTACTTCCTTCGTTATATTTTATTTTATATACACTCTAAATAATGCGTATAGTACTTGTTATTGATCAATGGGATAATGTGAGACATGGAGTTACAGTTGCTGCTAGAAGAACTGTAGAGATCTTAAGAAAACATGGTCACTATGTAAGAGTCGTTGCTACTGGTCTTCCTGAACAAGATAAATATGTAGTTCCTGAAATTGATGATATCGTTCAAAAAGCTTCAAGTCAACATGCTTTAAAGTATGGTTATCCTGATGAAGCTGTTCTTCGTGAAGCTTTTGTAGGAGCTGATTTAGTTCATTTTATGATTCCTTATAAGCTTTGTGCTAAAGGTGCTGATATTGCTTTAGAAATGCATATTCCTATAACTGGTGCTTTCCATGTTCAACCTGAAAATATTACTCATCATTTAAACTTGTATATGTTCCCTTTTGTTGCGGAGTGTATTTTTGAAGGATTTAAATATTGTTATTACAATAAATTCGAGTTCATTCATTGTCCTACTGAATTTATTGCTAATGAGCTTAGACGTCACAACTATGATGCCAGACTTTATGTTATTTCTAATGGTGTTCATGAATGTTTCAAACCTCATCCTGAAATAAAGAAGCCTGCTGAATGGGCTGATAAGTTTGTCGTTACTATGGTTGGTCGTTATGCTCATGAAAAGAGACAAGATGTCTTGATAAAGGCTATTAAAGGTTCTCCTATCGAAGATAAGATTCAATTAGTATTTGCTGGAACTGGTCCTTTAGAAGAACATTATAAGAAACTTGCTCATGGTTTAAAGAATCCTGCTCATTTCAGTTGGTATGATAGAGATGGATTAGTTACTTTATTAAATCAATCTGATTTATATATTCATTGTGCTGATGCTGAAATTGAAGCTATTTCTGCTATTGAAGCTATTTCTTGTGGAGTTGTTCCTGTTATTGCTGTTAGTAAAAAATCTGCTACTCGTCAATTTGCTCTTGATCAAAGAAGTTTATTTGAACATGCTCAACCTCATCAATTATTAGAAAAAATTACTTATTGGATTGAACATCCTGAAGAACTTCATGCAATGAAGAGTGAATATACTAAAGAAGCTGAACAATATCAACTTGAATCATGTGTTTACAAATTAGAAGGTATGTTTATGGATTCTATAAAGTATTATAATGAAACTGTATGGTGTCCTAAACCTGTTATTACTGAAACATCTGGTATTAATGTTACTGGTAGATATACTGCTTAAGAAAGCAATTTTATTTTACTTTCTTTTTTTTGCAGTTTATTGTGTTTATGTTTTATTTAATATATATCTTTAAATTAATAATAATCAATCCTTATTAAATAAATATTTATTCTATTTTATAAGGATTCTTTCTCATTTTAATTTTTCTCTGTTTTACCTTTCTTTGTATGTTTCACTATTATTTGTGTCTATTGTTATTCATTAGATGTTTCAATTTCTCTTTCTAGTTGTATCTTTACTATGAAGATATTTATGTCTTTTTCTTTTGATAATTATTCGTTTATTAGTAAAAACCTTGAGTCTTTTATGTATTTTAGTTTTGTTATGATTTTATTAAAAATAAAGTTGTTTATTATTTATAATAATAATATTTTTTATATTTTATGATAATAATAAATGATTATTATGATTAAAAAAACAAATTGAAAAAAGAAACACAATAGACTGATAAATAATGATTTTAATATATACTTAAAAGAGTTCTTCACGTTTATAAAGAAGAATATATGCAGAATGATTTTCACTTCCTCCTTTAAGATTCTTAATATCATCAGTATAAACACTCTTCACTTCATTATCATCACATTTATACCATTGATCATAATCTATAATGATAAATATAGAGTTATAATAATATATTATTATTACTATTAATATATATATACTATCGTTATTCATACGAATCCAAGATACATAATGTCCTGAATCAAGACGATCACCCTATATAAATATATATAGTAGTATAATAAGAGAATAGGAGAAGCTGAAATGTTCAAGATGATGTATACATTAAATATAATAATATAAATAATATATATATATATAAATTTATAATAATGTAGATGAATGAAAAGATTAAGAAATACCTTATGACTAACAATACCAGCTAATGAATACTTGCCAATAAAGGAGAGAGGAAGATGAGGACCTAAGGCATTTTCATAGGGACAAACAGATTCACAAAGAGATTCCTTAAGATATTTATCATCAACAGAACGAAGACTATCTTGAAGGTCTGGATCATTCAATGCAGAACGATATTCCTAAGAAGAAGGAAGAGATATATATTGTGATTATATTTATTATGAATATTATGAATAATAATAATAATAATAATAATAATAATAATAATAATAATAATAATAATAATAATAATAATAATAATAATAATAATAATAATAATAATAATAATAGTAATAATAATAATAATAATAATAATAATAATAATAATAGTAATAATAATAGTAATAATAATAATAATAGTAATAATAATAATAATAATAATAATAACATTAATAATATATATACAGCAAGTTTCTTGGCTTTTTCTGGATCAATAAACTTCATGGCGTCCAGTTTATCGGGGAAGGCGACAGCTCTCATGATTTTACAGGGATAACCGCCAGAGGCTTCGGAGGGATCCTCTTTCCAATAGAAACGAACCATCTAGGATTATAGATATATAAGAAAATAAATAGAGTAAATAAGTAAATTAAATATATATTTTAAATAAGTAAAATAAACATATATTTTAAATAAATAAAAATATAAATAAAAATATAAATAAAAATATAAAAATATAATATATATATATATACTTGAATATAAAAGTATTGAGGTAATTCGGTGATAGTCGTTGTCTTTTTCCATTGAGCATTTTTACCTAGTTTATCACTATGCTTTTCAATTATAGATTCCTGACTAAGTTGAATACCCTATATAGAAAGAAAAACATTATATATGTAAGACAATATATACTATTACTCATATATTACATATATATATATATATATAACTATTACAACATATTTATAAAAAAAAATAAAAATACATATATATACATATATATATATAACAATAAATATATATACATCATAAATATTATTGACTTGTATTTTAGCTTTAGCACCACCATCAATATTACAATATAATTTATTTAAGTGTTCTTCTGTATATTGTACTTCATCTGTTTCCATACATTCATATTTACAAGTAACAGTATAATCAAATAAATCATCTATAATACTATCTGTTTCTAATTGTTTATTTGTGTTCTCATTCTGTTCTACTGTCACGTTCTTACGGAACACACTTTGACAAGCACTTAATAAATAACTTAAGAATTCATCAGCATCCTATTATATATATAATAATAATAATGCTAAAGAGTATATAACTAGATATACATTACATTTTTAAAAATTAAATGTTAATATTTATTTTCTATATACATATATACCTGTTGTTTATAGATACGAGCATAATCTGTTCTTGTCATTTCATTAAATTTTGGAGACATACGAACTTCCTATATTAATAAATAATAGTATAAAAAAAATAATAAAATAATAATAAATATAATAAATATAATAATAAAATAAATATAATTAAAATAAATAAAATAAATAAAATAAATAAAATAATTAAAATAAATAAATAAATAAATAAATAAAATAATTAAAATAATTAAAATAAAATAAATAAAATAAAATAAATAAATAAATAAATAAATAAATAAATAAATAAAATAAAATACTTTAACAAAATTAGAAGGATATAATGCGGTTTCACTCTTTTTCATCTTTTTAAATAATTCACCTAATTCAAATAATAATTTCTCATTGGTTCCTGAGATTGACACAGAAGCTAAACTTTGAACGGCATCTACTACTTCAGGAACTTGATGTAATAACTATATATATATATATATATATATTACAAACAAAGATATATAATATAATATAAAAACAACAAAATAATTATTATATATCAATTTATACTTGTATTACAGCATTAATATAACAACTGTTGTTAATATTAATTAAACCAGGAGGATTCTTTTTTATTAAAGAAGAATCATTAGCATTCATGGAACTAATACTACCAAGATTTGTTGTTCCTTGTAAATCAAAACGATAATGATTCTGATCACGAGTAATACCAATTAATATTATTTTCTGTTGAGGAACTATTTTATCACTCGTAAAAACATAATCATTCTCTAATAAACCAGACCAACCTTGCTTACAAATAACACTCTGATCTTCAGGAAGAACACCTATACGAAATAATTAATAATAAAATAACATATAATAACAAAGTAACATAAATGGAGAAAATAAATAGTATAACACATAGTAAAAATTCGACTTTAAAATTAAAAATACATACCAGTGACTTTCGCAATAGCTTCTTTAAATTCTTTTCCAGTTTCAGAAGGATGAATCTCAAAGTTACTGAAGATTCTTGAACCCCACTTTAAAGTAATCTATATAACATTTAATTAACAAAGACATATAAGTTTCTCATACAGGAATCGTACTCATTTTATTCTTGTTATTTCTTATAATATACTTTTTCTTCTATATAGAAACAAAAAGAAGTTTTCTAGTTTTTTCTTTGTTGAAAAACAAAATATCTGCGATTATTTATCAAAAACCTAGTCATAAAACAAAATGTTTCGTGAATTTTCCTTCGCAATTTTCTTTGTTTCAATAACATGCTCTATGAAGGTAAATAATTCTTTCCATTCTTATTTTAAAATAAGAGTAAATATATTTTCTAGTTTATCATGAAATCATGTACTCAGTTATCTAAGCTACTTTTATATATAGTTTATAGATACGTAGAAGACATGACGATAACAATCATTATAATTTTTCAAAATATTTTGTTGATTTTCCACGAATATATGTATAAATCTATTTTTTTATGGTTGTTTTGCGAAACATAATCAAAAAATAGGGAGAGAAGACGAATGTTTTATGATTATTCAGTCGAAGTGACCCTAAATTATGACTGTTTCAGGGTAAGAAAACCATAGGCAAAAAACATAAATTCCCAGATTTATGTCGTCTTATGAATCGGGAGTTTGAAGGAGAAGGATTTGTATTGTTTTTATGGTTGAATCTCAACTATAAATTGTTGGTTCATTCTAACAGGGATATCTATTATCGATTCTATTATTCGAATATTTAAATTATCCCCCCAGTATGGCTAAAGAAGATAAATCTCAAAAGAAAAGTAAGGAAACTGTGGCTACTACAGAATCTACTGTACCTCAAGACTTAGCTATTAAACCTGAAAACAAGGAAGTCGCTCTCGATACTTCTGATTGGCCTCTTTTATTAAAGAACTATGATCAATTAAATGTTCGTAGTACTCATTATACTCCTATTCCCATGGGTAGTTCTCCTTTATGCCGTAGTTTAAAGGAATATATTTCGTAAGTAGTTTTAATTAATTTAATTTTTTTTTGCTTGTTTTTTATTTAATTTAATTCTTTTTTGCTTGTTTTTTATTTAATTTATTTTTTTTGCTTCTTTTTTATTTAATTTATTTTTTTTGCTTCTTTTTTATTAAATTGTTTTCCTATATATTATTTCCTATTAATATGTTAAAAAAATCATATATGATAATATCTCATTATTGAAAATTGTTTTAAAACAAATAGAAATTATTTCTAATGTATATATAATATATTTATAGTTATGGTTTTATTAATCTTGATAAGCCTGCTAATCCTTCTTCTCATGAAGTTGTTGCTTGGATTAAGCGTATTTTAAGATGTGAAAGAACAGGTCATAGTGGTACTCTGGATCCTAAGGTTACTGGTTGTTTAGTTGTATGTATTGATCGTGCTACACGTCTTGTTAAGAGTCAACAAAGTGCTGGTAAAGAATACGTTTCTATTATTCGTTTACATGATGCTATTCAAGGAGAAGCTCAATTAAAACAAGCTCTTGAAAAATTAACAGGTGCTTTATTCCAACGTCCTCCTCTTATTGCTGCTGTTAAACGTCAATTACGTATTCGTACTATTTATGAAAGTACTCTTATTGAATATGATCCTGAACAAAAACTTGGTATTTTCCATGTATATCTTTTTATGATGATGATGATTATTATTATATGAATATTATTATTATTATTATTATTATTATTATTATTATTATTATTATTATTATTATTATTATTATTATTATTATATGAATATTATTAATATTATTATTATTATTATTATTATATGAGATATTATTATTTGATAAATACTAATCTATATATATCTATTCTAGGTTAGTTGTCAAGCTGGTACTTATATTCGTACTTTATGTGTCCATCTTGGTCTTCTCTTAGGTGTTGGTGGTCATATGCAAGAATTACGTCGTGTTCGTAGTGGTAATATGACTGAAAATGATCATCTTGTTACTATGCATGATGTCATGGATGCTCAATGGCTTTATGATAATAGAAAGGTAAGCTTATTATATATATGATTTATATTATTATTATTTATATATTATTATTATTTAATTATTATTTATATTATTATTTATATATTATTATTTATATATTATTATTTATATATTATTATTTATATATTATTATTTATATATTATTATTTATATATTATTATTTATATATTATTATTTATATATTATTATTATTTAATTATTATTTATATTATTCTGATTTATATTATATTATTTTTTTCTAATATATATTATGATATCTATAAATATATATATGATTTGATTATTTGTATAGGATGAAGGTTATCTTCGTCGTGTTGTTCGTCCTTTAGAATTACTTCTTATAAAACATAAGCGTATTGTTGTTAAGGATAGTGCTGTTAATGCTATTTGTTATGGTGCTAAACTTATGATTCCTGGTTTATTAAGATATGCTGATGGTATTGAAATTGGTGATGAAGTTGTTCTTATTACTACCAAGGGTGAAGCTATTGCTGTTGGTATTGCTCAAGTATATATTAGTTAACAATTTTTAAATATATATATTTTTTATAATAAAACAATTTATTTTTTCATAAATATTTATGTATTATTTAATTGGTTCTCTACTTATATATCTATATATATATATAGATGACAACTGCTGTTATGGCTTCTTGTGATCATGGTATCGTCTGTAAACTCAAGAGAGTTATTATGGAAAGAGATACTTATCCTCGTAAATGGGGTCTTGGTCCTGTTGCTCAAAAGAAGAAGCAACTTATTCAACAAGGACTTCTTGATAAGGTATATACTATTGAATATCTATATTCTATGTGTTCTTTCTATTCTCTTCTTTTTTATTATAATAATATTTTATAAACTATATAAATATATTATTCTACAGAATGGTAAGACTAACGATAAGACACCTACTGAATGGTATAAGATTCAACCTGTCCTTGAAGTATCTATTTATATCTATTATTATTTATATGTATTCTCTTTATAATAATATTATTATTTATATTATATACTATATACAAACATATATATGTTATATACAATATATAAACTTATATTATATACAATATAATATATTTATATAGGAAGTTAAGCCTGTTGAAAAGAAGGAAGAAGAACCTAAGAAAGAAGAAGAACCTAAGAAAGAAGAAGAAAAGAAGGAAAAGAAGGAAAAGAAAGAAAAAAAAGAAAAGAAGGAAAAGAAGGAGAAAAAAGAAAAGAAAGAAAAGAAGAGTGAAAAACGTGTTCATGAAGATTCTGAAGATGAAGATAAGAAAGCTCATTAAATAATAATATCATCTTATTGATAAAGTCGAATTACACAATTTAAGCTTTTTATTTTATTTTATTTTTGTTTGTTTTACTATTTGTATTCTTTCTTGTATTAATCATCATAATATCTCCATTATCCTATAAAGATTCTTGAATATATATTTTTTCTGCTTTTATATTGTATCTTTTTTTTAAATACACTTAATTTGGTATATATAGATATCTATTTCTTAATTAATTTGTTTTTTTATGTAGGCTATTTATAACATTAAAAACATTTTAGAGTTGCGTTGACTATTCAATTTAAATTATGTATCTAATTATTTAACTAGTGATAAAACAATATATTTAAACCAAATACATAATAATATGAAAATAGTTAATAATAAATATGGATAAATTAAAAAAACAATGCTCCTATAGAAGAAGAAGAATTTGTTTATTGATTTTATATATAGCAGGATAATAATATAAAATAATATTATTCCTTTGTATTCTTTAACCCATAAAATTAGTAGCAACTAAATATAAAAGAAGCATACAGAAAATATATTCTGCTAAAACACGATTATCAGCAACATTCTTAAATTCTTCAGAAGTAATACCCATACGAAGACAAACTAAATAAGAAATAAGAAATAAATAATAATTATAAACAAATAAATAAAAATAATTGTATTAAAAAGGAAATAATATAATATATAGATATAAAATATGATTTAAAGATATACCAGTTAATACACAAGATCCAATAGAAACGTATAATCCAGATAAGAAGGAATTGAATGGGAAAGTACCTACTAAACCACAATAACAAACTTGAACAACTGCAATCACTAAGAAGAATATGATAAAACAATCGACTAATTTGACTCTAGAACTCGTATCTTTAGTATATTTAGATAATGTTCCTTCAAGAAGTGTATCTATTTTTTCATAAAGAGAACTCATTTCACCTATACGATATTAAGAGTATTAACATATATATAATACTTGCTAAATACTAACAATAACTATGAAATTACAAATATTGTTTTGTATTCATGTAATTTTTCTTGTTTTCGAGATTTTTTTTTTCTTAAGACTATTTTGAGTTTTCACAGTAAAGTTACAAAATATTCATGATTATTCAATTCATACTTCTGTTTTTTATATTTTTATAATAAATTAATTGATAAATGTATCATTGAAAAACGATACTATGTATTGTATAGATATGTATATATCTATCTATGTAGTATATCAAAATTACCATGATTAATGAAAATGTTTCAATTCAATATGTTTTATTTCAAGCGATTTCGTATTATTTATATTATATAAAATGCTAATAAAAAAGAAAAGTATATAATCTTCAATCATTTTGAGTACATTTCAGAATTGACACTCTACTCTAATTTATTTCTACAAAATTATGTTTTTACAGACTTTTAGATTTCATTATATTAACGAAAAACATATATAAAACTTATTTCAAAGATATATAGAAAGTCAAACAAAATGTAGATTCTCTCTTAGCTAGAATAATAATTAATTGTCAACTAAGAAGAAATATGTATCAATAACATATGATAATATTGAGTGATGTTGAGAATATGAGTATCTGACGTTTTTTTTATATCTTGCTTATTTTTATGTAGACTAATCTGTATAATTATAATACTATGGAAATTGTTATTTAAAACATTATTACAAAGTAGATTCATTAGATACAAAAAGAAAACTAATAATAACGAAATTAAATTAAAATTTGGCTATTCATTCAAAGATTCCTATGTTTTTTTAATTTTTTTAGGAAAAGGGATTCTTTTCTAATTCATTTTAAACTGTATAGTAGATAGAGCTTATTTTTGAGAATGAAGGCTGTAATTCTTTTGTACATCTTGTTTTTAGGATTTGCATTCTCAGAGAAACAAGAGACATTACTTTTCTATCCAACATCTACTAATGAATTTAAAATTGATCGTGATTTAGATGCTGACACAGCTTCTATAACTACTGAAGATGCTTATCGTTCAAAATATACTTTATCTGATAAGATTTCTCTTCAAGCTCCAAGTGTCTTAAAGGAACTTATCGTTACATATTCTTCTACAAAGAATGATGTTGGTTTGTTTTCGTCGACAAAAATTCTTCGTGGATTACATCTTCGTATTAAATTTGAAAATCAAGTTTCCTTAACTGAGGTTTGTGACGTTTTAACGACTTTACTTCCTTGTGTTTCTTTTCTTCAATGTCCTGAACAACAAGTGGATGCTGCAAACAGCTTTGGTATTGTTAATTTTAATAATACAGTATGGACTACAGAAAATTATGTACCTGATGATTTTGATAAGTCTGTACGAATAAGTATATACTTTTATATTCTAGAAAATAGTTATTTTATTGTTTGTATAATTTATAACACTACATTTTGACTTGAAATTTGTTATTTATTGTTTACAAGTATTATATATATATATATATATATATGTATGTATAGTGGATAAATCGTTGTTAACTATGGCAAATTTGATAGTCGAAGAATATACACTTCTTAATCATACTTCTACTTGTTTTTCATCTCTAAATACTAATTTCTTGACTTCCGCTAATGGGTAAATATATTATATTAGTATAATAAGTATAGTTTTTTTTGATCATATAATTTTAAATATTTAAAAAGAAAATTCAAAAATTATTATGTTTACATTATTATTATATTTGTCGTCTATATATACAATAATAAATAATTTTTTTTATGTAGTTTTCTTGGATATCATTCTTCCGAAAAAGCAAAGTTGAATCATTTCACTATTAGTTTTTCTCCAAAACAAGAAAATAACTTTTTCTTCGAAGATTGTTATACTGTATATATACTATTTGTGTTTTTAACATAATATATATAATATTTTTATTTTTAAAACAATATATATAATATTTTTATTTTTAAAACAATATATATACTATTTGTTTTTTAAATATATTATATATACTATTTGTTTTTAAATATAATATATATACTATTTGTATTTTAAAATTATAATAATATTTGTATTTAAATATAATATCTATAATATTTGTATTCTTAACGTAATAAAATAATATATATATATATAGCTTGAAGGTCCTAGTACAGTCTCTCATATATCTCAATCATTAGCATCTCATGCTACTCGACATTTAGCTTTTTATAAACATTTGTCGGCTTCTCATAATCTTATTGATATAGAAAATAATTTCATTTCCAATGATCAAAGTCCTTAGTATATTATATTATTATTCTGTTTTTTTTTCTTCTTCTTCTTATTATTATGATTTTTATATTTTTATTCATTTATATGCGAATAATAATATACATAAATAATAAAATTATTATTTCTTAAACTGTATATATATATATATAGTTCTTTATGGTCTGGATCTATAAAAACGGATATTTTCTCGACTAGACCTCCTGGTGGCTTACATAATTCATTATTTATTACTTTACAATTACTTATTAAAGAAAATAAACTTATTGATCAATTCTCTGATTCTATTACTCATGTTGGGTTCCTTCTCTATCTTCCTAAAACAGCTTATGTTGATCTTGATGAATTAGATGTATATTTTATATATATTTACATTTTTTTAGTATTATTATTATTTTTTTTAAAAACTTTTAAAAATTTTCTTTAAATCTTTTTTTAAATCTTTTTAAATTTTTTGTTTAATTTTTTTTAAATCAAAATACATTAAAATCACTTTAAAAATTAATTTACATATTTTATTGTTAATATATACACTTTCTATATATATTTTCTAATTCATTTATATCTACATTATATATAAATAGAATTTACGTAATAAGTCTCGTTATCATATCAGTTATGTCGCTTATGAACGATTTATAGATATTGAACGTCCTTCTTCTGCTTCTACTCCTCATCTTATATTTATATTTATGGATACTAACTATTTTAATGCGTATATAATAATAATAATAATAATAATAATAAATTATAATATATATATTCTAATACATATAAAACAACCTTATAAATGAAATTGATATAATTTAATGGATAATAACTTTAATTCTATCTATAAATGTTTCTATAGTATTCACATATAATTATATAATATATATTCTATTTAGTAATTCAGAGATCCATATGGAAGGAACATTTATTATTCCTATTCATTTCCGTTATCAAGATCCTCATCCTACTGAAGCTTATCAAAAATCCTATATTATCTATCCTGGTGTCTTCCTTCATAATAACTTTATTGATCCTGTATGTATTGTCATATTCTATTTTTAATTATCATTCATAATTTTTAATCTATATTTATTCATTAAATATATATATATATCTTTATTATTATTTTATCCAATTTTCATGGATATTTGTATAGAATGAAACAAAATGGAGATCTGCTTCTTTCTTATATCTTAAAGATTCTTGTGTTGTCAAGGATGTTCCAGTTGGTAAACTGACTGATGGAAGAATTGTAGAAATATTCACTTTCCTCATTACTGGAGTTGCTACTTTATTTTTAGTTAAAGATATTTTCAAAAAATCAACAACACCTCTCGAAATCTAATCATAAACATCATAGAATATTCTAAATATTTATATTCTTTATCTTTATGTATTCTGTGTATATATATTTAACTTTTTATCCTTTTTCTGTCATCTTTAATATTTCTATTTATCATTGTGACATCTATACGGTCTCAAGTACCGTTTGAGCTGTATATGATCTTTTATTGTTGTTTTTTTTTTATCATCCATATATTTTTATGCATAAAATAAGAAATCTACATATATTTAAGATGAATGACTCTTATAGTATTGTGCCATATACAATAAATATCATTTTGAATCCATTATAAGCAATTATTATGAATTAATTAGTAACTGTTTAAGTAGAAAAAATCTTATGATCAAGGTCAAGTTGATCTTCGTCAAGTTTTAAAGCATGAATATACATGAAAACAAATTTTAATAAGGCATAAAAGTCTAGAAACAATATTAACGTTATTCTGTCATGCACCAAAAAATTCTCAACCATTAGTTTTAGACAAATACAAATGATCTATTTGGCAAATCAAATCAACGTCTGAGTCACATTAATCAAAAAAAGAACCACAATCATATAACGACTATCTTTAGAAAATCTTGATTATTTTAAAAGAAATGGGTATTCTATGATTAAAGTCCTAATAGACGTCTTCTGAAAGTAATGACGCAGTCAATAGTTATGTCCAGGTAGGTAAGGCAACTTTTGGCATATTTTGAGTCATTTCATTGGATGAACATTAATTCTCGTCTATATCATTGGTGATCCAAGGTTTCAAACGTATTCTGTGACAACAAAGTTCCTTTCAGATCATATAAATTAACAGGAGAATAGCATTACTCTAAGAATCAGTCATTTATTATTTATGTTTACAAAATGTATAGACTTGTCGATTTTGTAAAAGTTTTATTATTCTGTACTGCGGTTTCTGCTTTGGTTTGTGAGAATGGTGAACAGGCTTTCACCATGGGTAGACAATATGATACTTCTCCTGGTGAAGAATACACTTATGTCACTGATATTGCAACAAGTGCATTAGAATATAGCAGTGTCAAATATTCAACATCTTACCTTAATACTGCTTTTAGTTGGTGTGGTGCCATTGGTATGAAGAATGTCACTCTTTATGATAGGTATTTATATATAGTTATTACCATATATTATTGTTTATTATTATTTATTTATTATTATTTTATTTTTTTTTTATTATTTTTATTTGTTATTTTGTAATTATTCTTATTTATTTATTTATTTATTATTATTTTATTATTATTTTATTATTATTTTATTATTATTTATTTTATTATTTTATTATTATTTATTTTATTATTTTATTATTATTTATTTTATTATTTATTTTATTATTTATTTTATTATTTTATTATTTATTTATTTTATTATTTATTTTATTATTTATTTATTTATTTATTTATTTATTTATTTATTTATTTATTTATTATTATTTTATTATTATTTTTATTTATTTAATTAATTAACTATAACTTATTTTTAAAAATAATTTAGTTATGGAGATGGTTGGGGTACTACTTCAAGACCATCTTGGGTTGATCTTTGGGTTGATGGTATTCATCTTCTTACAGATACTTTACCTTATAAATCAGGAAAAACTCAATATTCTAAAGAAGTCATGCTTTCTAGTATGTTTATATTTATGTTTTTTCAATATAGAAATTTTATACTTTATAAAATATTATAAGAAAATATCTACTATTATTTATATAGCTGTATTTGATAAACCTAAGGGTACGGAGTGGAGTTATACGGATACTCCTCAAAATGATCAAACTTGGACTACTAAAACTTTCTCTACTTCTGGTTGGTCTACTGCTAATGGTACAGCTTTCCCTTCTTCTACAACTACTACTCGTTATTATCGTACTCAAGTTACATATTCTGGAACTAGAGATGCTTTATCTACTCTTGGTGTTGTCATTCGTACCGATGCTGGCTATATATTATATGTTAATGGTGAAGAAGTCTATAGACAATCCTTACCTGCGTATGCTTTTTTTTAATATATATTTAATTTTATTATCCTTTAAATTTTTTTATATTCATATTATTATATATATATTATAAATAGTACTGGTGTTACTGCTTCTACTGCTTCTTTAGTTAGTCCTCTTACTGGAGAAGATATCATGAAAAGGTATTTACATATATATTTATAATTATACTTTTTTTTTTATATATAATATTTAATATACTATTATAATAAATACTAATTTACATTATAGTTTTAATTTAAATAAATATTTTGTTCCTACTGATGGTGTTACTACTATTGCTGTTGAAGTTCATCAAAGTGCTACTACTACTACAGCTGCCGATATCTTTGATGGTGCTGTCAAATTTGTTACTCAAACTTCTCCTTTTACAAGAACTCAAGTTCTTCAAGCTGGTGAACCTGTTTGTAGTAAAAACCCTACTTCTACTTCTTATGCTTGTGTTTATATCTTTACGGATAAAGCCTCTAAATATTCTTATGTCTCTAATAGCGCTTGGCCTCAAACTATTACTTATTCCTTACCTAATGTGTATATATATCATAAAATAAGATTTATTATGATTCTATTATTATACAACAATATATATAAAATGTTTTTTTTCTTGTTAAAATAATGATAATTAGACTTAATTAATATATTGATATATAGCTTTGAATATGTGAATAGTTATCGAGTCATTAATCCTAGTTCTTCTACTTATGGTTATCCTACGAGTTGGATCTTAAAGGGAAGTAGAGATAATGGTAATACTTGGGAACTGATTGATACTCAAATCAATAATGGACCTACTAGTACTTCTGCTGTTAAAACTTATAATGTTGCTAGTAATAAGTTCTCTTATAGTTCATTCCAATTTGAGCTTAGTATGTTTATTTATTCATTATGTTTTTATTCATGTTTTTTTTTTGTTTTAATTATTTTTATTAGAAAAAATATTTTATGCTTTGTTTTATTATTATTATACTATATAGCTGCTGCTACCAAGTCTTATGTTGCTCTTGGTGGTTTAGCTTTACAATATACTCAGATGGAATATATTGGTGATGGATTAGTATATCCTGAAACTAGTTATGAACATAATGTTAGTGATGCTGCTATTACTATTACTCCTGTCTCTAGTGGATTTAGTAGTTATACTTCTACTCCTCCTTTACCTGAAAATATTGATCTTGATGAAGATACAGGTGTTATTAATTGCCATCCTTCTGAAAGTAGTTCGGGTACTTATGTTATTTCTGCCATTAACGGTGCTGGTGTTACAAAGACTTTCTCTATTACTTTTACTATTGTTGGTATATATATATTTATTATTATATTTATTTTAATTATATTTATTTTAATTATGTTTATTTTAATTATATTTATTTTAATTATATTTATTTTAATTATATTTATTTTAATTATATTTATTTTAATTATATTTATTTTAATTATATTTATTTTAATTATATTTATTTTAATTATATTTATTTTAATTATATTTATTTTAATTATATTTATTACCTATATATATACTATTTATCTATCCATATAGGTTGTGATCAACCTGAAAAAGCTCTTGTGACCTTTATTAAGACTTCCAAGTCTTATGCTTCTTATGAAAGTTATGAAGTCTATAATTCTGCTGGTACTCTTGTTCATACTGGTTCTGGTTTTACTTCTAGTGGTACTGTCTCTGCTACTTATTGTTTACCTGCTGATACTTTATATCGTTTTGTATTAAAATCATCAACTCAAGTTACTTGGTATTCAGGTTCTAAACTTAGTGTTCAAATGGATTATGCTGGATCTACTTTTATTATTGCTGAAATGGGTCATTCTGAAGGTGCTACTAGTGAATATTGGGTTAATATTCAAGCTAGTCTTTTACAAAAAGATGCTAATTGGCAATATGCTATTGATTCTTTACCTACTGGTTGGGATACTAATAATGCTATTACTGGATTAAGTCCTCTTTCTTTTAGTTCTAAACCTGCTACTACTAGTGGTTTCTGGATTTTAAGAAATACTTTCAATTTCGGTACAAAAACTAATTATGAAGCTATTGAAATACATGTTTATCTTCGTGCTGGTTATGTCATTAATATTAATGGACATGAATTATATAGATATGGTGTTAGTAATACCGATACAATTACTACTTCTACTAAATCAACATTAGGTAGTTCTAGTACTGCTTCTTGGAAAGTAGTTACTGCTCCTATTCATTGGATTAATACTGGTTCTAACATTATTACTATTCTTTCTGTTCCTATGTCTGCTATGTCTATAACTAATGTTGATTTTAATGCTTTTATTATTCCTCTTGGTAAAGGTATTTCTGATTCTAGTAGATATTGGAGTGTTACTACTAGTTGTACTAGTGGTACTGCTAGTTATCTTTTTGATTATGTTGCTTATTCTGATTATTCGTATACAACAACTACTGTTGGTAAAGAAATTTATGGTATGGTTAATTTTGGTAGTACTCGTGCTGAATATATGAATAAACAATGTATTCGTTCTTCTAATACTAATTTTGAATATGATCCTTCTGATTGGGGTGTATATGGTTATACTAGTAAAGCTACTTATGAATTAATTGGTAATGTAACAAATGCTTATTTCTCTGCTAGAAGACAAATGAGATGTTTCTATTTCCCTCAAAATACTAAAGCTTATCAAGGATATCGTATTATGTTCTCTGAAAATGCTAAACCTACTACTACTACATATGGTTTTAAATTATCTGAAGTTCGTTTAACTATAGAAGATATTGATAGTATTACTATTCCTGAATTAGCACTTACTCCTAATTCTATTACTTCTTATAAAGGAATTGCATTCCCTGAAGTATCTTCTTCTTCTCCTTATTATAGTAATTTCCGTATTACTCCTGCTTTACAATTACCTTTAGAAATAGATACTTCTACTGGTTCTATTCGTGGTGTTCCTAATACTGTTATGCCTAAGACTAGATTTACTATTACTGCTACAGATGCTAAAGGTGTTGATAAAACTACTACTCTTGATATAGAAATTACTTATTGTCTTCCTCCTAATATTCTTGTTGATATTGTTATTAAAGGTGATTATAATCCTATTCAACAAGGTTTTATTCTTAGTGATAATCTTGGTAATGTTGTTGCTCAACAAGTAGGTGTTTCTTATAATCAAGAATCTCATTATACTTATTGTGTTCCTGCTAATAGTTATAATTTCACTATGACTGATACTGCTGGTAATGGTTGGACTGCTGGTTATGCTAAAATCTTCTTAGAAGATGGTACTCAAGTATTCCAAGGTGCTTTAGGTCCTAAAGATGCTGCTAAATCTTATCCTCTTTCTTTAGGTTTTGTTGTTCCTCCTCTTTATGGAGAATGGCAATATCTTAATTCTGGTATAGCTGCTCCTTCTAATTGGAATAGTATTAATTATGCAAATACATGGTCTACTTCTATGAATAAAGATTTCCCTGTTCCTATAGGTACTACTCAATATTATAGACGTGAATTTGTTATTAATGATGCTTCTGTATATGCTTCTGCTGAAATTAATGTCAAATCTTCTTGTGGTTTTATTGCTTATATTAATGGATATGAAGTATATAGAAGTAATTTACCTGATACTGTTGATTCTAGTACTAATGCTATTGAAAAAGTAGATAATACTCAATTACGTTCTTCTACTTTACCTGTTATTCTTGGTAAATTATTAAGTGGTAAGAATGTTATTGCTATTGAAGTTCATCAATGTAATTCTACTATTCCTGTTACTTCAAATGATTCTATTTTCTCTTTCTCTCTTATTGCTAATGGTTCTTGGAGAGTTATGGATGGTGAAGGTTCTAGCGCTGGTACTACAAATACAAATAATCTTTTTGATAATTCTGTATATACCACTATGGGTGTCACTGATTGTGTTGGCTATGAAATTCTTTATACTTATAATAATAATAGAAAAGAATATATTTCTTCTTATTCTTTAAGTAATATGGGTAATTGTAATGTTCGTACTCCTACTAGTTGGACTTTATTTGCTTCTAATGATGGTGAGAAATGGGCTACTCTTGATACTCAAGTAGATCATGCTTTTACTGCTTATTATGAAACTTCTATTTTTGATATCTTTACTATAGAATCTTATAATATGTATAAGATTCGTATTGATGCTTGTGATGCTGTTCCTTTAGGTGGTATTGAAGATGATTCTACTTGTTTAGATTCTAATTCTCAACTTGGATTACAATTATCTGATATTTCCTTCTATGCTAAGACTATTAAGGATGCTTGTTCTTCTACTCAAGGATATACTGGTGCTCTTAATAATACTTTTGCTTTTAAAGAATGTCCTACTTATTATAGTGGTCGTGTTATGGCTCTTTGTGTTAATGGTCAATTTGGTGTAGATACTGCTGAATGTACTCCTGATGCTCCTTATAAGATCGTTTATCCTTATACTAATATTCAATTAAATCCTAATACTGACTTCTCTTATACTCCTCAAGTTTATGGTGCTGAATATACTTGCTCTATTACTGGTGATTTAGTAGAAGGTATTTCTTTTGATACTCGTACTGGTACTCTTTCAGGTAAAGTCAACGATGTATTTGAATATGTCTCTTATACTGTAAATTGTAAGAATCAATATGGTAGTACTACTACAGATGTCTATATCTCTTCTGTTAAGGGAAGTGGTATTGATACTATTTTACTTATTATGATTATTGTCTTAGCTGTTCTTATTGTAGCTATTGTAATCTCTCTCTTAGTTAAATGTGAACCTACCAATAAAACTAAGAAACAAAATACAAACAAGAATCCTTCTGAAAGAAAAGGTTTAAAGGTTTAAAAACTTTTATTTTTAATTAATAATAAATGATCTTTCTCATTAAATAGAATTAAATATTTTTTTTTAATATTTTTATATATTGTTTGTCTAGTTTTCTTTATCATAATAGTTCTTTCCTTTTATTTATAGTATGTATATGTTTTTAAATATTTTATATATATATATATATTTATTTACATATTCTTCTCATTTTTAAAAATAATATTTTACTTGTTTTTATTACATGTTATAGTTCGTTAAAGATATTACATCATTCTTTAAACATACTGTTATTTGGTTATTTTTTTTCTTAAAATCATGATTTTTAATTTTTGTTTCAATTTTCAATTTGTCTTGGTAGTCCTATATTAAGCTACGTATACTCTCTCAACAACGAAATGACAATCCTTTCAATAAGACAATCAAAAGAACGATGGCATATACATTTTTTGCCATTTTTAAGACTTTTATATATTGTAAAAGTATAGTAACACTCATGATATCAAGAATGATTTGTTGTATGTATAATAAGACTTTATAATTATTTCGAAACATACGATTTAAAAAAAGAATTTCTTGTAAATTTTGAAAAACTCTATTCCCAAGATTACTATCAAATGTAGAGTAATCTTTTGATTTTTGCAATGAATATTATTATTTATTTTGTTTTTTCTTAACTTGTTATTATTTAAGTGAAAAGATGGGTATTCCTAAGTTTTACAGATGGTTATCTGAGAGATATCCTTTAATTAATGAAAAAGTCTCAGATACTGAATACTTACCTGCTGTTGATGGTTTATATCTTGATTTGAATAGTGTTATTCATAATGCAACACATAAGAAGGATGGTCTAGCTGTTACTAAATCTCCTGAAGATGTAGCTCAAGATTTATTTAATTACATTGATCACATTGTAATTACTATTAAGCCTTTGAAGACTTTATTCTTGGCTGTTGATGGTGTAGCTCCTAGAGCTAAAATGAATCAGCAACGTTCAAGACGTTTTAAGTCTGCAAGTGAAAAAAAATTACAAGAAGATACTTTAGTGAGTTCTGGTATTCAGATTTCAGGTAGTACTTTTGATACAAATTGTATTACTCCTGGTACAGAGTTTATGGATGAAGTCGATCAATATTTTCGTTATTTAGTACATGCAAAAATGACTAACGATCATCTTTGGCAAAATATTAATATTATTTATTCTGGACATGATGTACCTGGTGAAGGTGAACATAAGATTATGGCTTATTTACGTGATCAGTATAGTCGTCCTGATTATGATCCTAAACAACGTCATTGTATATATGGTCTAGATGCAGATCTTATTCTTCTCTCATTATCTCTTCATGATCCTAATGTTATTTTACTTCGTGAAGTTATTGATTTTACTTTTTCAGGTAAAAAACATCAATTTGGTGGTGTTCCTGTTGAAGAAAAACAGAAAAAGAATTATGATGTATATATTAGTATTATATATATATTTTTATTAAGTATATTTATGATATATATAGTAATAATATAAAAATAATTATATATTTATAATATTTTATATTCTATATGTTTATTAGTTCTATATATATTGTTTTTCTATTTCTTATTATATATTATTCTATATTCTTATTATATATGATAGTCTACATGGGATATATTTCATTTAAGCGTTCTTCGTGAATATTTAAAAATTGAATTAAAACCACAAGAGCCAATAGAATGGATGAATGAAGAAAAATTATTGGATGATTTTATTTTCTTAATGATTTTTAGTGGTAATGATTTTATGCCTCAATTACCTTCTTTAGATATTAATGAAAATAGTGTACAAATGTTTATTGATTTATATAGGTATATATATGTTGTTATTATGTGTATTATTATGTTTATTATTATTATATTTATTTATTTTTATTATGTTTATTATTATTATGTTTATTTTTTTTGTTTATTTTTATTTTATACTTGAGAATTTTATTATAATAGTATATAATAGTATATAATAATATATAATAATATATAATAGTATATAAATATAGATGTTTATTAAAAGACATGGGAGGGTTTTTAGTAGAGGATGCTAAGCCTGTTCCTACCCGTTTACGAATGATATTACATACTCTTGGAACTAATGAAGAAGATGTATATATGCATTCAGCTTTGAAGAATAAAGGGAATCAAACTGTTGATAAACCATTAGATGTATATATATATATATATATATTATATATATATATATTATATATTATATATATTATATTTTATTATTATTATTATTAATATATTTATTATATTTATTATATTTATTATATTTATTATATTTATTATATTTAAAATTAATAAACATATTAATTACAATATTTTTATAGAATGCTACTTACGAAGAGATGCGTCATAATGTGACCCCCAGGGATCTTCCAATCATTCGTTCACAAGAACAAATCGAATCTACTTTGATTCCCCTTGGTAAAAATACATTTAAATATCAATATTATCTGAATAAATTTAATCTTATGCCTGGTATATATATAATATATATATATATAATTATAATGTAGTTATATATATATATATATATATATATAGATGATGGAGAGATGTTAGATACTATATGTACTAATTATTATGAAGGTTTATGTTGGGTAATGCAATATTATTATAGAGATATACCTTCTTGGATTTGGTATTATCATTATCATTATGCTCCATTTGCTAGTGATATTATGAATGTTATGGAGTATATATATATATATATATATATATAATATCCTTGAATATTATATATTTATAATTATAATAAACATTATGATTTTTTTCTAGTGCTGAAGTTCATTTTACCGTGGGAAAGCCATTCTTTCCTTTTACTCAACAATTAGGTTGTTTACCTCCTCTTTCAGCTTCTCTCCTTCCTTCTTCTTATCGTCCGTTAATGTTAGACCCTCAATCCCCCGTACATCAATATTATCCAATCACATTCCGAGTAGATATGAACGGAAAAACAAATGATTGGGAAGGAATCGCGGTTATTCCATTTATTGATGAAACATTATTATTAGAAGCTATTGATCAATATCATTGTAATGAAAAACTTACTGAAAAAGAACAATCTAGAAATCATTTTGGTCATGCTGTTTTATATACTTATGATATTAATACATCTTATGAATATAAATCACCTTTAAATACAAATATATATGTTAATATTCATAATTGTCATTGTAAAGAAGAACCTTTTACTATATTATCTCCTCAAAAGAATCAAGAAGATGCCTATTTAATTACAGACCATCTTCTCCCTAACACACCTTCTATCTATAATCTTAATTTTACTTATGAACGTGAAATGATTAGTCTTACTACTATGGGAAGAAAGAGTAAGAAAAACACACTTGTCTTAACTGTATATATATTATATATATATAATGTATATTATAATATTATTACTTTCATTTTCAGATTAACTTGATTATTTATTATTTTTATACTATTTGTTTTTCTTAATTATAATATTGTTATATTTTATATAATATTATCATTTTATTGTTTTTTTTATTATATATATATAGATAAAGTCTCCATTTTCGAATTCAAAATTTACAAAAGAGAATTATGAGAAGATTGCGCAATTATTATTAAATCATACATGCTGGTATGGATATCCTCATAAACGTACCGCTACTATTATTGGCGCCATTGTCGATGATGTATATATTGAAATGAAAAAAGAAGAGACTAATAATAATAAAGTATATATATATATATATATATATATAATATTATTTTTATTATTATTATTATATATTTATTATTATTATCATATATAGAATATATCTTGTATAACCCGTCCGTGTACTCCTCAAGAATTATCTTCGAAGACATTTATAATTGAATGGTATAAAACGAATTGTTTAACAGGGAAATCAGGTGCTCTTGGATATGGTGGCGTCCGTATTCCTGAAATACATATTATACTTAAATTATCACCTTTAGTTACTTTTAAACGTGATGTTACTACGGGGATTTGTGAACGAATCTTTAGTACTTCTTCTATATTATATCCTATAGATCTTGTCTTATTTGATAATAAAAACTTACCTACAGAATTAAATGAATGTAACCCTGTTGCTATTAGTGAATTATATAAACAAGGAATGGAATTTATATATTTAGGAAGTGGTTTATGTGAGAATCGACCTTTATTTGGTTGTAAGGGCATAGTTAATAGTACAAATAATAAATTAATTGATGCTACTCTAATGGTACCCAAGAAAGAAGCACCTTTTGGGAAAAATATTGTAAATACTTTAAATAAAGAAGAAGAACAATATTATGACTTAAAAACAGCTTCTGCTATGCTGAATCTTCCTGAAAATGTTGTATTTACCATATGTGGTAAATATATTATTGATTCACAAGCGAATTTAGGGCTCAATTTCTGGAAAGACCAAGAACAACTTACTCTTAGTGGTATATATATTATTTATTTATTTATTTATCTATTTATTTATTTATTTATTATTTATTTATTTATTTATTTATTTATTTATTTATTTATTTATTTATTTATTTTTTTATTTAACTTTTTATGATTATTGCTATTATATTATTTTATTAATTTATTATTATATTAATTAATTATTATTCTATAATAAAAATAATAATAATTATTATTATAATATATATATATAGATTATGCTCGTGGTTATACAACAACTTCTTCTTCTACATGGCGTTTTGCAGATAAATTTAATGAAATCCCAACTATATATGCATTAGCATTTAAAGAAGAAAGACCACAAAATGGAAATAGCCGTAGAAGTCCACGACCCATGGAAAATGATCAAAACCCTCCAACTATATATCAGATAAGTGAGAAAGCCATGAAAGTTATTAAAGAATATCAATCACAATATCCTGATTTATTTGTCAGCATGATTCAGACAAATTGTTCAACTCATGGAGATGATATTTTTGATACTAATGTATACTGAATTTATTATATTATGTTTATTATATTTATTTTTTTATTTATTTATTTTTAGTTTCTTTTATTAAAACTATAGTAAAATGACATATTAAGATTAATATTTTCTTTACAGTTTTTTAATAATAATAATTATTATATATTAATATAGGCAAGAGACCAGAGAGATGCTCTTAAAGCTTATGTGAATTCCCTTCCTATATATACACATAGTTATATACCTGTTAATGCAGAAATACTTAATAATAATGCTATTGATGCAATTCAAACTGCCTGTATATATATATATATCATTTTTTTATTTATCTTTTCTTTTATAATAAATAATTAATAGAATATAAATACATAAACTATATAGCATCAACAATATATACTACAAATCAAACTGCATCTGATGCTTATATAAAAGTTCATATTCAATGTTATCCCGATCAAATATTCCTTTCTCATTATGATCCATGGGTTGTTTATCCCCAAGAAAAAACACCAAATGTCCCTTGTCTTGGTCAAAGAATCGTGAATATCCGCCATGGAGATAGTTCTTATGGTGAACGTGCTACTATTATTGGTATATATGAAGAAAGAAAAGAAGTTGTAGTTTTATTTGATGCCCCCTTTATCGGAAATGATGATTTTGATGGCCGATGTGCTTCTTGCCGTGCTAGGTATATATCTATAGGAATAGATATAAATATATTTTATAAGAATTAAATATATATAATTATATATATATATATATAGAATATAATTAATTATTATAATCATAATCTTAAAAATTCTTTATGTTTTTATATATTTATTATATAGTACTATAAGTTGGCTTTATTGTATATTATTAGAACCTGATTGTGCTGTTAAACCAACACCAAAACTAATTGAACGAATCTTATAAATATTATTTTATATATAATAATAATATATATCTTTTTTTTGCTGTTATTAACAGTTTTTTTTTGTTTTCTTCAATTCATGTAATGTTATATTGTTGTTCATATTATGTTTTAAAACTAAACATATTTTGGCAGTATTTATTGATTTTTTATTAGCTACAGGAGTAGAACTCTTTATTTTATCATGAATAAAATGTGGAAAGTGTTTCTTATTATTCTTTTAACGAAAAGTGGACACATTTTGATATATGACTTGTCGAATTCATGTTCTATATCAATCTTCTTATATAAATAACTCTTCTAATGATTCTCAATATAAATAGAGAATATATATAAGAAATATGGTGAAGGTTTTGTCATCAATACTTATAATGTACATAAATCTGATTGTATTTGTTTTCTTCTTGATCTTAGAGACATTTTATATATATTCACAATGTTGTTTTATTAAAAACAATACACCTTTTTTAATTGGTACACAAATAAAAATGGTATTCATTGTTATTTCATTATTTACTCTCAGAACT
Organism: Blastocystis sp. Blastoise; assembly: GCA_039096225.1. NCBI lineage: Eukaryota > Bigyra > Opalinata > Blastocystidae > Blastocystis > Blastocystis sp. Blastoise. The sequence goes on from JBBPEB010000004.1 coordinate 181,609, forward strand.
CGAAGATTTCCATGAAATTATTTTGATTCATAATTTTTTGTTTTTTATTTTTGTTGTGGTTTTATGAAATTCAATCAAGTTCTGGTTATATTCCTATTAATTCACTTGTACTTGGTAAATGGTCTAAGTGCAAAACTCATAAATGGTGCTCCCAAACACAATCCTACCAATCAACCATGGCAAACTTCTCAACCAGCAGCATCAACAACATCTACAAGTAGTCAATCAAATGGAAGTCCTTATAGTTCGCCAAGAAATGTAGATACTCCACCTCCAAGTGACAGTACAGTCACTGTAAATCCTGGACCAACAAGTTCTAGTAGTTCTTCTGACAAATTACGTTCTCCAGACGTTCCTTCAGGTTTTCCTAATATGCTAATATTATATGGAAAGTGTGATACTTTATCTTCAGGTAATTATGAGTATAAACTGTGCCCATTTACTTCAGTTACTCAGAAGGAGACAAACAAACCTTATGGAGGATATGAAGGAACACTTGGGTATATAGAATCTTTATAAATTATTGTTCTTCTTTTGATTTCTAGAAATATTCATATTAATATTTTATCTATTATAATGGATTGAATCGATGTAAATATATATAGTATTTGGGGCCATTGGGGAGATACTCCTGAAACACAATTCCTTATGTATTTTACTGATGGTTCAAAATGTGGAGATCGACCAAGAGTTATTACTGTATATATATATATTCTATTATTAACTAATTATATATATATGTTATGTTTAAAATAAAAAATTGAAAATTACATGAATAAGAATGATTTGATATTCTATATGTTTTTGCTTTTAATAATTATTATAATTAGTTTATATATATATAGATAAATGTAGAATGTGATACACAAGTTCAATTGAAATTTGAGAATGTTGAAGAACCTCAAACTTGTGTATATACTGGTATATTGAAGACTCAATATATTTGTGAATATAGAAGATATGCAGAAGAAGCTGAATCAAGAAAAATTATATCACAACAAGAAATAGAAAAAGTGGAAGAGAAGGAGATACTTAGTAATAGTGTTTCAAATGGAGATATAATTGAGAATGATATGAATTCTATATCTATGAATGAAGAGACAGTCGTTGATAATAGTGAATCAATACAAGTTAATCAAGAAAATAATAATAATAATAATTTGGTTAATAATGATAATAATTTGGTTAATAATGATAATAATAATAGTAATAATAGTGAAGATAGTACAGTAAGTGAATCAAGTGATAATCGCGGGAATGAACATTTAAAAGATATCAATAAAATAGATAAAGAATTATCTGAAGAATCTAAAACAATAGAGTCAACTATAAGTGAATCTAATAATATTAATATAGAGAATAATAATATAGATACAACAGAATCTTCAATCAATATATCCCCAAGTGTTTCTAATGATATTTCTAATGATATTTCTAGTGATATCACGCCTAAATCATCTACTGTTTCATCGTCTACTGATTCTTCTGTAGCAATAGAATCAACATCATCAGAATCTTCTCTAAATAATAATAATAATAATAATAATAATAATAATAATAATAATAATAATAATAATAATAATAATAATAATAATAATAATAATAATAATAATAATAATAATGTAAAAGTTTCTTCTCCTTCTTTATCTTCTTCACAAGAGAATCAGAAGATACCGTCGTTTGAGTTTCTATATGATCTTTCAGACGCCCTTACTACTATTCAGAAGCAACTGAATCAGATTGAAAATCGTCTTACTTCTTTAGAATCAATTCAAGAATCATTTAATAGTTTACAACGTAGTTTAGCATATACAATTACATTACTTCCTGATCCTGATATCAAAAACGAACAATAATTCCATTATAATATATATATATATATATATATATATATATATATATATATATATATATATATATTATTTTTAAAGGTTTTCTATTGTTCAATGGATCTTTTTATATGATCTATTATGCTAACACTCTTTGTATATTATTTTTTTCTACTTCTTTTCTTTTCTTGTTATTCTGTGATCGATATTCCTTTGTATTCATAGTTTTGTGTTATTCTTTTATTAAAAGAAATTATTATATATAAAACAACAACAATAAGAATAACAATATAAAAACATTTTTATACTAAGACTTCTTATTTTCTTTATTACTTTTTATATTTGTATCATCAATAAATAAACTACGAATATCTATAGCTTTCACATTCTTCTTTGTAGTTTTATCTGTTTTATTCACTTTTTTAGGTTCACTTATTTTATGAAATGTACCACCACAGGTTTTCTATGGATAAAATGATATTTTTAATGAATTGATAAGTGTATGTTAAGGAGAATAAATGGTTTATCATGTATAATAGGATAACTGTTATTGTTATATGTTTTCAATATAAATAATGAACAAGAAATAGAGTTTATAATATATATATATACTTGATGATTAGCAAACCACCAATCAGCAGGTTGAGGAGGACGATTCATACTTCGCCGTACAATGCCGAAATAAGGTGGTTTATTGACGCAGGGTCCGTCACACTTCCACACGTGCTGTTGACATTGACGCACTTCATCATGAAACGTATGATAAACAGTAATATTTGATGATGCTATATATAATAGTAATAATAACTATACAACATAAATAACTATCTTTTATGGAGTATTAAATATATATAATAGTAATAATAACTATACAACATAAATAACTATCTTTTATGGAGTATAAAAAATATCTATATATATATCTATATATATATATATATATAATACAAGTATATGTTCTTCATAAAGTTATAACAGTAATTACCTGTATTATTAATATCTCTCATATAATGTTGAAAGAGAGGTCCATGGTCACTATGATCTGTGTTCCTAACGGAAATAAACAGATATGCATGGATCATTTCATGCTATAAATAATTATTATCATCCATAAACAAATGAATATATATATATATTAGATTATTTATAATTATACAGATAGAATACAAAAAATAAAAAAATATATATAAAATGAATATAATATATATATGAATATACTAGAAGTGTATTGACAGTATCACCTCTGGGTCTATATTGAAGAAGAGGCTGAGAGAGAGAGATAATGCATTCTTTTGTAGATGATTTATATCTATATATATATATATATAGAGAGAGAGAGAGAAAGAAAGAAACGATAGTATTATATATAAGAGAGAAATAAATAGATATATTTATATATATACCTACATATTCCTGCACAGAGCGTCATACGCTTCGACCACGTGATATAAACAGAGGATAACGTATTATTAAAGAATTGTTTATTATATATCTATATGTATACAGAGGGAATACACATATATAATGAATATATATATATATATATACTCTAAAGAGAAGTGTAATATCAGGGTTCGGATCTAAGGCATCGAGTCGTGGATTTAATACATCATGTATATATGTACTAAGAGGAAGAGGAGGCTATATATATATATAAGATATAATATATATATATATATATATATATATATATATATATATATATATATATATATATATATATATATATATATATATATATATATATATATATATATATATATATATATTATATATATATATAATATATAAAACATAGATAATATATATACATACTTGAATGGAATCACTTGCTTGATGAGATAACTATATTTAATATATAAATATTGAAAATATCATAAATAAATATACATTTGATAATGATTTTTTCTTTTTGTTTGCTATATATATAAATGATGAATTAAATAGAATATATAAAAAATATAAAAAAATTTGTATATACATACATTTTTGTTTTTGAATAAAAGATACAAGTGATAAATCTTGATTTGATTTCAAATTAGTCTTTTCAGAAGATATATTTTTATTTAGTTTATTATTTACTTTATTATTACTATTGTTATTATTATTCGTAACCTTATTATGTATAGAATTATCATTATCTTTTATGTATTCAATAGGATCAAAGTAGAAGTCTAATATATCGCTATCACTTGAATCGATACTATTATCCGTATTATTACTATTTGAATCACTTAATAACTCCACAATGTCTTCATCTAGATGATTGGATAGATCTATGAGGGTTCTGGTAGTATCACATGACTTATGAGAAGATATCCATGAATTATCAAGTTGTAAAATACTGTTCTTTTGTGTTTCTGTATATGGAATAGTATTATTATAATTATTATTATAATTATTATTATCATCATTATTATCATCACTATTATCATTATTATCTATATCAATATATTTATTATCATCATTATTATCACCATCAATATCGTTATCAATAACTATATCTATATCAATATTACTATCAATATCTATATTATTCTTATTTACATGTTTATCAAACGATGTATTTAATTTTTCTCCTTTTCTTTGATTTAACAATAATGATTGTTCTTTCTTTTGAGTAGATACACAACGATATTTATTTGTTTCAAGTGAAAAAGGTGATAGAAATAATGATGAATTGATTACTTGTTGAAATAAAGGAGAAGAAGAATCTTCATTTTTTGATTCATTATCATTTATATATACTATTGGTGGAGATGGTGGAGGAGAAATACATTCATCATGGAACTTAATAGAATCAACAGGTTGAATTATAGATAATTGTGTTTTTGGAAAGGTAGATGAACTTAGTGGCTTTGTTGTAGTATCTTTTAAAGTAGTCTCAGTATATAATACTTTAGAACTTAACGGAGGCCTTGTTAAAAGACGAGAATTGGAAACATTTGTTGCTTTATGGGCAGCTGAACTATGAACTATAGTCATTATATCATTTTCATTCGTTTTTAATAAGATACTTTTATTTATATTATTTATATTCTTGTTGATAACTTGTTTATTTGATGATGGATTGACGAAACTGTGTTTACTTTCATTCTATAAATAAATTAAATGATTTGTATTATAGGACATATAGTTGTATACTTGTGGATGAGTATTCTGATGAGTTTGTGCTTGATTTCTAGAATTATTTGTTTCAATTCTATTTGTAATTTCTTGTATAGTCTTATTTTCATCATCTAATTTTCTTTCTGGAAATGTTGCAGCTAAAAGTTTTGCTTTCTATATATATAAAATGGTGATATTGAAAAACAATTACTTTCAAACTTTTTGTTTTTAATTGATTTTCATGAAGATCATCATCCATAACATAAACTTTATTTTATTAAAAATATATTTCAAAAACTAAAGAATTCAATAGAAAAAAATAATTTTTTGTTTGTTTTTTCTACAATACTTTTCTTTTTATTTTATTTAATATTCTTTTTTATAGGCATATTGTTTGTTAGTAAAAACAACTATTGATATTGTTTCTTGAAGGTTAGTCGATATATCCCGATGTTTGATAATTATTGTGTCATCATGTCTTCTTTTATTATTTTAACGATATAATAAAACAGTATGAGAATTGAGAACATACGTACAATGATCTGTTTTTATGTCTAGTTTGAATATTCAAGTGATGAGAGACTAGTTTGTATACTATTTACTAAAAGAGATCAAAATCATATATTGTATTTCTTTAGTAAATAAAAGATATTAATAATTAATTCAATCAAGCTGACTTTTTGGAGTTGACTTTTAGTACTGTTGTCTTTTACTAAATTTTTTTGGCATTCTTACAATGTATTATGATGCTAACAGTAAACGAATATAATTTTGACATTAAAAAAGACTAGTTTGTTAACTTTGATAAAGAGATCACCGAAAATAATTCACTATTAAGTATCATTATTCTTGAGATATTACCCATCGATGAGTAGAAATTTATATATATGTGAGAGGGGTTTATATACAATAAGACTCTATTAAAGTTGGGAGTATTGTTAAATTAAAATAAGAAAAAACATCCTCAATTTTTTGTTTGTGTTCAGACTACTAAAACGTTCCAAAAAAAAAATTTTTTTTTTATGAATCTTTTGATTTTCTCGGTTTTATAGGAAGTAAAATACACGGTAATATAGTGAGTAATCGAGGTGAATAATTTACTAAAAACTTTTTTGATGAATACTTGGGTTTTTTATGATTTCATTTTCAGTCATAAATTATTTAAATCTTCTTTAAAGAATAAATGTCCGGTGAATGTAATTGCTATAATATTCTATACTCTACTATTCTATTGATTAATTCTTTTTTATTAATTCAAATATTTATTGGTATTTGTCTTTAGCTGATGATTCGTATCACTCGTCCAACGACAGTGACTCTGAATATCTTGAGAATGATAAGAATAGCAGAGGCAACACTTCTGTGAATGTAACAAAAGTCTTAGGACCTTTTGTAGACAAACAATTACTTGAAGATCCTTCAAAACAACTTGAATATAGGAAACAAATATACTCTCAATGTGTAGCTATGTTTGACTCCTTATTTCCTAATTGGAAATTCAAAAAAGAAGCAATTAAACCTCACAACTCATCGAAGAATCCTAACTGTATTGGTGTATGTTTCTTATTTATCTTTCTCTAGATGTCATATACTCTTGAAATATATACTTATTTTCTTTAAACTCTTTATGTCTACTATTCTCCATATCTAGAATTTAACGTTAGAACAGTCAGAATACTTAAGAAGATGTGTCAAACGTAATGGCCAATCTCAAGAAGGTTGGAGAACTATTCGTGATGAGATTGAAGCTACATTTGGCATCAAAACAAACAATTTAAAATCAGAATTCAATATGAGTACTAATAAGGAGTATATATATTTAAATTATTTTATATTCACATGATTGAGTTTATCATTATTGTCTATGTGTATCTACTAAAGATATATATATGACCTAAATATATATAAATACGTGGATGCAAATAATCTACTATAATTTTTTTTCTTTTATTTTTTTATGATTATTTTCACTTTTATAAAGATATTATATCTTTATACTAATACACTATTATTATAGAGCTCTGTCAGAAGATGATACAAAAGTTTACCAGCTTTTATATATTCACAACGAAGGCTTTTCTATTATTGCTCGAGTATGGTTCACTATTCAATATTTATTCATATTGAACTATTTCAGCTTTTTCTTCTTTTCTTTTTTTTTATATCACGTAGTCTATGCCTATTGTATTAGATATCACCATGCTATTCTATTTATTTCATAACATTATATATTTATGTAGGTATTAGATCGAAATGATCACTTTATCAAGAATCATGAAAAACCATATAAAAAATATTATGTATATATTCACTTATCAATGCTTATATTCTTATTATAATACACTTTACTCTTGTATACTCTATATATTTATTTGCTTTTTAGTGTTTTTCTAGTGTTTTCATTTGCTTTTTTATTTATTATTTATTTTTAGTGATTTTGTACATATATATATATTTTCACGGTTATTTTATATTTTTCTAAGGTCCTTACATTTTTTTTCTATTTACTAATTTTTTTTAATTATTTTTTTAGTATATATATAATTTTTGTTTATTTGTTTTAGTAAATATATATATATCTATATAATTATTATTTGTTTTTAGTATGTATATAGTAACTAACTGTTTATATTTAATTATATATTATATATATATATTATATATATTATCTATATATTATATGTTATATGTATATTATATCTAATTATTATCATTAAATATATTTATGTGGTTCTATATATAAAGAAAATATTCTATATATATATATATAATATCTATATATTATTCTTATTATATTTGTCTATCTATAGCCAGATATAACAGGTTATAGAACAAAAGAAAAATCTCGTAAACCAAAACGTGCTCCATATACTCGTAATTCATCTCCTTCTTCTCGTCTGAAATCTGCTGAATCTTTTGATGATACAGATAGTCAAACACAATCTACTCAAGGAAATACTATGTCGAAATCAAAAGTTCGATCGAATTCTCAATCTGATTCTTCTTATCTTCCTGTACCTCAATATACTGAAACACCTATAACACTTCCACCTATGCCAAATACACAAGATCCATCTAAACCTACAGTATATATAACATCATCTTCAATTCCTATTTATCAAAATCCTCAAACATATATTACTCAACCATCTACTCTAACAACGAGAATTCCCGCGGGTACACAGAAACAAGGAGTTATTCCTCCTCCTCCTTTTTATGGACAATATGCATATTATACAAATAAACCAATATATCAAGAAAGACCGGTAACAACTCAAGATCCAGTAAGAAAAGAAAATCAAGAATATATAAAGGGTACAAACAAACATATATTGAATGATAATACTGCTTCTACTTCTGCTACTATTCAATCAAATATCCCTTCAAATACACCTATAACAACACAAGGAACAAATCTTGATTCAAATGGAACATCTACCTATATATATGCATATAATTATGTTCCTAATAATACATCCATATCTACAACTACTATGAATTATCTTCCTCCCCCAGCTTTTAATAATCAACCAACTCAATTATCCCCTCAAGGGGGTAGCTTTCGTTTACCTGTTACCTATCCAAACTCCCTCTCCTCTTCATCCTCAAACACAAATAACTCCTCAAATAACTTATTATCCAATTCAACAAAAGAAATATATACAAAAGAAGAAAATAGAAATAAAGAAGAAACAATACAAACAAGAGAACAAATCCAGTCTTCATCTTCATATGACGCCATAAATCCTCTTCTTTCTTCTCAACATAATAATATAATATCAAATCAAATAGATGATAAAAGAAAAAATAAACCATATACAAGAAATCGTGATTCCCGCGGGGATAGAGACAATGATCGAATAGAACCTTATAAACCTGTTGAAGATGTTTCTATAACAAATGCAGTTAATAATTATATTCAAAATAGTATTTTTGTATATGATACTCATAATACTTTAAATTCAAATGATACAAATAATACGTATATACCAAAAATGACTACTATAAATAATAATATAATACCTATGCCTACTTCCTTTAATAGTCGTGATATGTTATTATTATATCCTGAAACTTCTATTATTCCTATTACTCCTTCTACAAGTATGGATCTTTCTTTATATCCATCTTTTTCAGAACGTTATATAGATGAATCGAATTCTATTTTTATTAATCCTCAATTATTATTAGATTCTAATAGTGATATTCCTATCTTACATCAAAATAATGAAGATATTCAAAGAACAAGATTACTTTATGGAAGTGCAAAAGATGTTATGCTATCTGAAGAAGAAAAAGCAAAACGAATTCCTATTATTATTGAGAATCCTGAATATTTAAAGAAAGATAAACATGAAGATAATACTATTCGTCCACTTAAAGAAAATGATACTGTAAATATGGTTAAACAATATTATGAAACTCCTTTAACTGAATTTGGAGAAACAAAACAAATGTCAAATCCATCTATATCTATGATTCAATCACAAAATAAAATTATTAATAAAGATCCAAATATGGATGTTGATATGAAATTAAAATCTTCTTCATCTTCATCATTATTATCATCATCATCTATACATGATATTACTAGTAATAATGATAACTCTAGTATAAATAATAATGATAATTCTACTATACATAATAATGATAATTCTACTATAAATAGTAATGATAACTCTAAGTTTATAAATTCATATACACAACAATATATTAATAATCATCAACAAACTCCTTCTTATTATTCTATTAACGAAAGTAGAAGTCCTGATTCTTGTCATGAAAGTCTATCAATTGAAGAATCAAATGCAAAAGGAATAAATGTACCAACAACAATAAATAATAATATTACTAATAAAACTATTCAACCATCTATAATTCCTCCTATATATATAGATAATAATAATATTAATTCTAATAATAAAACTAATAATATAGATAATACTAATAATAATAGAATAATTCCTTCTACTATGTCACTTCCTACATTACCCTATGTTTCTTCTACTCTTCCTATTATAAATAATATGAATATTGATCATCCTAAAACATCTATTCATGTTAATATACAAGATAAAGATTATATGTATAAAGAATTCTTTCAACCAAAAGAATTACCTACTTCAAATCCATCAACACCTTTAGCTAAAGATAATCATGTGAATATAAATAATCTTTCAGATAATACATATATATCAAATAAAAAACAATCTTCAATGGTATCAAATTCTACTCTTTCACAAGTAATGCATAATATATCTGATCCTTTAAGTTCTAATCCTTCTTCATCTTCTTCTCCTTCTTCTTCTTTATCTCCTACTTTTCAACCCTCTAAACCAATTCTAAACACAAATTCAAATATACATTTATCTTCTTCTTCTTCTTCTACTACTACTACAACGACTACTACTGCTACTACTAATAATAATAATACTGGTATTCAAAATCCATTATCTTCTAATTCCAGCTTAAAATATGTTCTTACTGCTTCTACTCAATCCGATGCTAGTTTCTATAAGAGTTTTGATCATAATACATTATATTCATCCTATGATAATCAAGAAAATCGTATTCATAATGATTTTCAAGAAGTATAACTTATAGAATATGTATTATTATTAATATTATTTGATATATAGAATATTATTAATATTATTAATATTATTTGATGTATAGAATATTAATTATGTTATTAATATTATATATATTTTGTTTATTAACATTTTGTTTTTACTTTTTTTTTAAACTTTTGTCATTTTTGTTTTTGTTTAGTTATTTTATATAATTTTACTAAAACATTTTTTTGGCTTTAGAATTTTGTGTTTCTATATACTTAATTCTTGTTTATTCGTTTTATGTTCTTTTTCATTCAATATTCACATTTATATTCATATATCTTTTTGTTTGTTTTTGTTACTTTTTCACCTTTATAATTATTCAAATAAGTTTCGTTATATATTTAATACTTACATATATTCTAAATATTTTCATATCATTACTATTAATTTATATATATATATATTCATTTCATTAACATTTGATATAATTCATTTGATTCAATATATATATATATGTCTACTATTATTATTTTATTATAACCTATTTTATTTCTAAACTATTGTTATTTCTGATGAATATATTCATTTTCTTATTAATCTTAAAACTTAATTATTAAAACAAACTTCTATTAATTTATTAACTTATTTTTATCATTTATTATTATTATATAAAATTCATTTTTATTATATTAATAATTCTATTATATATATATGTTTATATATGATTCTATATATGACAGTTTATATATATATATCTATATATCTTAAAATATTATTTATTTTTTTTTCATTATTATCAACTTATTATTATATATATGTATATATATCTTTGTTATTTATAATTATTTTTGATTCATTCTTATAGTATGTAGTTATCTACTTTTATATGTTTATACATATATAGATATATATTATTATATAATTCTTATTTGCTATTTTATATTTTAACATATAATATATATATATATATATATATATAATTATACATAAATTTTGATATTTAAAAATTACTTATACTTTTATTATATTCCTTCTATTCATTTGATTTTTTATTTGATTTTTATATAATTAGAATAAATCATAAAAATCATATTTATAATTATTATAACCTCTACTTCTTAATATCAATAGTAATTAGAGATACTTATTCATATGTTACCATTTACAGAATATTATCTCTATTTATATGCTTCGTGTTCTTTTTAATTAATTCAGATTTATGAAACAAAATTAAAAAAAAATTAGAATAAATATACTTATATCTTTTTTATTGTTTTTCTACTGTTTTAAATATATATATTTTTATATTTATAATACTACATCTTTTTTAATTGATAATAGGTAGTTTATATTATTCGTTGTAATTATTCAAGAATAATATATTTATCAATAATCTATGCCATTATTTATTCATTTTTGTTTTATGTTTTTTCTATATATTTCAATTTACACTTTCTTTGTATTATCTATATGAATATATATATTGAATTATCCTTCTTCCGTTGTTCTCTCTCATTCTAGGTATTTTTTTTGTTATTTTAAGAAAAACAAAGTCTATCTTATTCTTTTGTACTATAATGCATGTTTCTACTTTAATATATTATGTTTACACATTTAAATTAGTCTTTTGTTATAAATCTTTTTAATTAACTCATTTTTAATAAATTGTTTAATTATTATTAATATATATATATATGTATTTAATAAAGTATTATCATAATTATGTACATAATTTTTTATTACATGTTTATTTCTTCTTTTTTCTTCTTCAAATGACAATTCAATCATATGATATATCAATATATTCTTTATATATGTATGCTTCTATTTTGTTTTATTAAGAGAATTTTCTTTCATAAATAAGAAGTTTAAAAATTTGATAAAAGTATAAAAATAACCAAACAAAGAAAATATAACAAGAGTATTTGATTAATATACATAATGCATAAAAATAGAGTATAATAAAATAAGTAATAAAATGAAAAGACTGTTTTTTAGAATACAAATTAAGAAATAAAAGTTAAAATACTAAATACATATATATATAGATATATGAAAAATTAGACGAATAGTTTATTCTATTCAAATTATAGATACTTGTATTCTATTTAATACATAGAATTAATACCTTCTAAGAAAGAAGAGCTATTTAATATTTGAGTACCACCAACAACACAAGGAGTACCTTCCATATTCAAATCATGAACTACTTGACCTTCTTTATAACTATATATATATATGTTTAATAAATTATTATATTTATATATATAATTAAATAGATAATAATATTAATAATATATATATATACGTAGTTCCACCAATAATATAAACAATAACAATATCACTAGTAGTATTATTTGAAAGATTAAAATAAGGATATAATTTATCATTTAATTTTCCTTTTTGAGCTTGTTGAATCATAGATTTAAGAGGAGGATTATAACGATCTAATTCCATAGCCATATCTTTAAATCCCTGTACTAAATTACTAAATACACCAGAAAAAGCATCCGATTTAAATTTAAATAAACTATTCGAATCTTCACTTTCTGATTTACTTAAGGCCTTAAATCTATATAATAATAATAATAATAATAATAATAATAATAATAATAATAATAATAATAATAATAATAATAATAATAATAATTATAAAATAAAAATAAAAATAATAATAAAAATAAAAATAATAATAATAATAATAATATATACTTCATAACCTTTTCAACAATAGCACATTGTTCTGAAGTAACTCCTTTTTTAATTAACATACTTGTAAGAGCAGAAAGATTTCCCTTGCTATTTCCATAACGAAGAGCATATAATATAACAAGACGAAGAGCATCAGCACCATTGACTTTTTGATCTTGAATAAGAGCAGTTAATTGTTGATATTGTTCATTATAATTACTGGTATTAGCAAGAGATTGTTCTAAAGTTACAACTGGAGTTAAATCTATATATATCACAATATAGTATATATTATATATTTTATGTATTATTCAATATAATAATAATAATAAACATAATAAACATAATAATAAATACTGAATCTCTTCCAACGATCTCCAAGATCAGCAACTAAAGACACGTGCTTACCAGCTGAGGTTTCGAGAGTTTTATAAGATTTAAAGGTTTCAATAAATCTTTGCATATCCTCAATAGATTGAATGTTACTATTTTGTTTTCTTTCAACACTATAGCTATCTGCTAATTTCTTAGCTTCACCACATAAAGTACCATAATCATCCCATTTATGAGCAACAAAGAAATCATCTTCAAAAGGTGACACGGAATATTCATTCTTAATTTCTCCATTCTCACGAACTATTACACGATTATTTAATACACCAAGGAATTCATGTAACATGGACTATAGAAGAATAATAATAAACATAAACATAATAATAATAATTGACATAATAGAAAATAATAGTAATAATAATATATATAATATATACTTGATAACGTAATTGAGTAAGAAGAGGAGTAACGGGATCAAATGAACGATCAAGAATAAGAAGAGTACAGGAATATTGCTTATAATCAAATATAGTTGTCTTACTTTGAAGGTTTATTTGACGGTCAATCTAGAAAAATAAATATATAATAAATATAATATATATAATAAATATAATATATATAATAAATATAATATATATAATATATACTTCTTTAGCAACAGTAGAAGCAATAGAAGATGAAGCTTGATAACGAATAGTAGGTTTTTGTTTAAGAGTTAAAAGAGCACCTAATATAGCCTATATAATATATAATATTAATAAACATAATAATAATAAATATATTAATAAACATAATAATAATAAACATAATAATAATAAATATAATAATAATGAATATATACATCAATAGATCTATGCATCATGGAATCTTCTTCATTTGAACGATTACCTCCCTTACATAAACAGAGACTATTATCAAGGTTAATAGTGAAATGATCTTTATCAGCAAGTATATAATCATCATAATATTCACAGACTTGTTTTACTACTCCATCACTATCACATTCAGCAATAGAAGATAACATATCTTGAGTAATAAAATTACTAAAGAAAATATTATAAGCTTTATATTTGGGACTCTTTATTTCTTCACATAAGAGTTTTATGTTTTTAGGTGTAGCACGTATATAAACAACTGCTTCAAGATGACGCATATTTTCATGCTTAGAACCAAGTTTTTCAGTTAAACAAACGTTTTTTTCAAGAATTTGACTTTGGGTGAAAACAACAGAGACATTATTCATAGTTTCTTCATCTAAGATTAAAACTCGAAGAGCTTTTGAATCAGGAAGACTATTAATCATGTTTTCAATGTACTTTCTCACAGGAGTGTACATATCACTGATAGATGCTTGTTGTGTAGCCATTTTTAAAGAATAAAAGTATTAGCAATACAAGAAAATGCTATAAATAAACTATTTCTTGAAGAAATCCAAAATTTCGTGCAGTAAAGTGATTTGTTACATTTCTTTAATGATTATTATATATAATCTACGACAACTGTCCATTATTTTCAAAAATTAAATTATTTTTATAGTATAATCTTCTCTGTTATTCTAGGTTATTCAGGGGATTTTAATGTGTTTTCTTTTTTATTTATATCTCTTTGCTTTGGATAGTAATAGTATGGTTTATACCATAATTAATTCATTTTGCTATCAGTTACGGTCATCCAGATATTATAAAACATTAATTTTGGAAATCTATCATTTGTTCGTTTTCGATGATTTTGTTTTTATAGTTATTTATGCATTCAATAAATATATGAAAGCAAACAAGGTCAATTATTGATGAAAACTGAATAAATTTCTGAGACATCGATAACAATGATAAAAAATGAAGTGAAATAATTGAATAATATAATCTATAGCTAATGTATTTAATATGGATAACAGTTTAGTCAAATTATAATTTGGATGTGATAATGATTTGTTCTTCTTTTTCTTCTTGTTGAAGAATAATATACTCTTTGTTTGTATTTCTAGGAAAACCAAACATCTATAGAATAAAATGATTCAATAGATGAATAAAATGATTCAATAGATGAATAAAATGATTAAATAGATAAATAGAATGATTCAATAAGAATTATTTGAAAAAATAAAAGAAAGAAATATTAAAAGATAGTTATGTTTTTAATCCTCTTTTGGGGAATCACATACTTGATCAGATAAATATGGAATATTCAATACATATAATCCACTAATATTGAAGAGAATACCTAATAAATACATTATTCCAGACAGTTGAGTTATATGTATTGTTTCCTTAAAGAAACAAACAGCAGATAAAGCACCAAAAACTATAAAACTTCCTTGATACCTAGAGTAATTATATAGTAATGCTTATGTGTTAGATTAATGATCATAAATATTATAATAATATCAGTTTTAAATGACTACTATTAATGATAATGATAATAGTAGATAATGATAATAATATTATTATTAATGATAATGATAATAGTAGATAATGTTAATAATATTATTATTAATGATAATGATAATAGCAGATAATGATAATAATTTATAATAATATATTATTATTATTAATGATAATGATACTAATATATAATAATAATCATACATGGGTATAAGATAAAGAGCATCATAATACTTGAGTCCATTATTCAATATTATTATTCCTCCTAGTGCGGTTACAACTATAATTATTAATATATACTATAGGATGAATATTAATAGCGCTTAAAAAATATCTTTATTTACATAAATATATATAATAAAGATATATACTACTCATAATAACAGATGTATAAAAGAACGTGAAAATAAATATATTTTGATGTTTCATTAGGAAACTATATATAATCACTATTAATATTATATATATATATATTATACGATAATAAGTTAATAAAATATAAAAAAATGATTACATATCTATTCAATTCTCATTATTATTTTATTATATATATATACATAGTTATAAAGCAAGTTAATGATTTTATATATATTTGGTTTCCTCCCAAACTCCCTGAAAGAAGACCATATGCGAATCTATACAAATAATATAAATATATGGTTATATCAATTTATAATATGACAAAAAAAAAGTTCAATAAGAATATGAAAAATAATATTTCTATATATACTTTTTATAAGGAATAATATTATTTTTATTGGATAAAATACAGTAGACTAATATCATTGAGTAAACAATGAATAGAAGGATATATATGCTGAATAATGATTCAGTAGATAATGTTTGTAATTCATTAGCAGTATAAAAACAAACATTTATATATAACTCTAGAAATTAAATACTATTACATACAATACTATATATATACAGTATATATATCATATAAATAATATATATATATATACGTATAAGATGGATTATCATGATTTCCAAATATAGATACTAAAATACATCCAGTAAAATATAGATTAAGGATAATTCATTATATATAAAAATTAAGATACATGTATAAGATAACAATTATATATGTATATAAGGATATATCATGATAAGAATTGAAGAGAATAATTGAGAATACGATATGATTTCAGGTAGTAGGAATGAAGAGAATATAAATGTCCAAACGATACTTAATCCTGCAAATGGTGAAACTAATGATTGTGCTGCATAAACATAAGATAAAGTTGACAAAATAGGATTCACAATAATAATAAGTAAATAACTAACAAATTGTAGCATTGGCACCGAAAAACGATTCGTAATATCCATGAGAAGTGAAGGTCTTAGATCAGTTATCTTCTTATGGTTCTCATTTTCTTCACGAATATGACAATATCGAAGTAAAACCTTTCCATAACTTCCAAGACAAGAAGACAAAATGCTACACAAAACACCTATTAGCCAATGCGGTAATATGGACGTCATAATCTTATACTAAAGAAGACAAATTATGTTATTCAACTCGATTGTGAATATTCATTGGCGTGTGTAGTGTGTATATCACTAATGATATAGTTACTAATTAAAGTCTTCTACAAATACGGGCAATCAAATTTATAATATCATTAAGTAATCGAATGAAACAATGAAGAAAAAGGATCTTTTTTTTATTTGTGTTTCTTTCATTCACTATCAGGTATTCCCGTGATACTTTTTGGAGAGTTTTGCCAAAAAATGACTAAATTACTTTTTAAGACTATTTTCAGTCAGGCGAAAAGAGTAGCCAAAAACTAGGTTATTTTTGTCGAATATGGTCTTTCTTTTCATTCGTTCAGAATTCTTTTAGAAACGTCATTTTATTATTAATTTAATCGTTGTGTGAATGATAATCAATATATATATATAACAAAAGACAATAAATAATATATAATAATTAAAATAGCAAGAAAGATAAGAAAATAATAATTATTTTGATTTGTTTTGATAAATTGGCAACTGTATCTGAGGACTATATATATAAATTGATAGAACTAATAATAATATAGATAATATAGAATACATACCTTCTAACATCACTTCTAGACCAACTCTTGAACAAGAACCAAAACTATAAAAATAGAATGTAAAAAAATAAATATATTATAACAATATACCTTCTAAATCCTAGCAGTGTAGACCAAAAGGGACACCAGAGAGTACCTAGAACCTATAAAAAATTAAATTAGTTAATTTCAAAAAAATAAAATATAATTAAATACCTTCAGAAGCATTGATTTGTTGACCAAGGAGACCTGAGACAATAGTTGAACCTATATAAGATAATAAATAATAATAGCAGAGAGAATGCTAAAAAATATATACCTTTAATACAACCAGATTTCTATACGTTCAGGCCCGGAAACTCATAAACTAACTTTAAAAAAGAAGACCAATTAGGACCTATTAGAATCTATTTTGACACACCAGTAAGCCTATATAGAATAAGATAAATAAAAAAAATATTATATACATTTAATAATATATAAAATATAGTTGTAAATTAAAGAAAAATAAAAATAAATATGCGAAAAAGTTGAATCTTATAAACAAAGAGAAATTCCCCCTTACAATTTTTTTTTTGTATAATAAAATTCTTTACAAAATCTGGGTTTCCAGGGGTTACAACATTTTTAAATTTTCCCTTTTTCTCTAATAAAAAGTCTATTTGAATATAAAAATGATTTATAAATGTAATATGTGTTTATGAACCTAAATTATTTAATTACAACATGTTTAAGACTTATTAGAACAAAAATATAGTTATTTAAAAAATCTTTAATTACAATTAAATATATTTGTCTGCTATTTTTATATAATAGTATTTTATTTATAACAAGAAGGTCCTAGATAATCAAGAGAAATATTTAGTATAATCACTTATAGAGACATGATTCAAAATTTATAAACTTTTGTTTCTAATATGATTTATTTCAACAATTTATCGATTATTGTAGATGTATAAATAAAACGAGAATATTTGAAAGCTTTGTGAGTTGTATAAGACATAATAAAGAATGTAATTTATTAAAGTATAAAGTAGATTAATATTTACTCTTTTTTCTATTATTCCAAAAGAATTCTATAAATAATTTTATTCCTAAATATCAACAAAACAAATAGAGTAATATATAAAGAAATAAAACAAAATAAAAGATAGATAAAAAAGATAATATATAGTATATATATAGTAATATATCATTATAATATATATAATATGAATAATTTATTAAACTCCTTTTTATTCTATATATACATGATTATAAAACCATATATAATTTAAATATATATATATATTGATATAGTATTATAAATATATATATATATACAAGAGTTATCATTATCTTAATACATAAAGGAATCATCCAAAAGTTTATATAATAATAATAATATAATAATAGTAATAACAATAAGTATATAATATATATATATATATATACAAGATATATAATAACCATGTTTCTGATAATCATGGTTATCAATAAGGAACATAAAACGTGGGTATTATAGGAGGTATATAGTTGTATATATATGTTTTATATGGTGGTAATTCTTCAAATAGATAATGATTCTTTTTCTGTAGTTTGTATGGAATTGTAATAACTATATATATATATATATATATATTATATCAAAATATAATAATAAAGTATATATATAAATATATAATATCACGAGAACAATAAAGTATATATATATATATACTTGAGAAATTCTAGAATAAGTATTTCCCACGATTATAATTCATAAAGACAACACGCTACTCTTAGTAGGGAAGATGAAGTAGGAGATAACAGGATAACAGTATATAACCACGGGGATAATTAAGTATATCCTATAAAATATGTAATAAGAAAATCATGTGACATAAGTAGCTGATAGAGGGATTCAAACATTCATAGAATACATATATTAAAGTCATCCAGTATATTTATATCATATATATCTTCTTATCCGCGGTTTTCAGTCGGTTACGAAGAGAATATACATATTGAACATCAATAGCTATATATATTATATAATATAATAATAATAATAATACACACAATAATATATACAATAAATGTAATGTAACTATAATAAAACCATAATAAATACAAAACATACAATGATCATTATCTTCTTCTCTTTTTCCTATATAAGTAAACATATCTATCATTTCTTTTTCTTTTTTCTTTCCTGTTTCTTCTTCACCTTCAATTTCAACCGTATTCAGTATATGACTTAATCCATAAATCAGTTCTCCACTAGGTTTTTCTTCTCCTTCTCCTCTTTCTTTCTCTTCATATGTATTCATTAATCCTATTTCTTCTTCTTCAGGTACTTCCATATCATTATCAATCATCAAATCATTTCCTGTATCTTTATATGCACCTGTGAAATAATTAGTAGTAGGAGGAGGAGGAAAAGGAGGACTATAGACTTCTTTTAAACTATTATGACTCATAAAAAAGGAAATAGAATAAATATCAATCTTTTTAATGTATGTAACTGAGGAGGTATATAAGAAGAAGGACAACGAGCTATTTGTATAATTTCTTCTATTCTTGTTAATAAGGTATATATCATATCTTGAGGAATATAATTCAATTCATATATATATAGACTTACTAATATTGTTTCTCTTCTTTGTATTATATATAATAATATGATATAATATTATAAGTAAGAAACGAGATAGTACAGTATATGAATTGAAATGGATTTCAAAGGAAGGTTTAAAAGCATAATAAACTGAAGAATAATTTAAAACACTTATATAAATATATTGCATTCTTTAACCATGTTGTTAAGAAGTCTATAATAATATACAATAATAATATATAATAATAATAAAATATATATATATAATAAAATATATATATATATATATATATATATATATACAGCTCTCCGATTTATAAAGTGGAATCAATGAGAATATCACGTGCTTTTCTTCATTTGATTCGGGAGTACAAATACATCCTTAACGGAAAATATACTCACCAACTGTTTTAATAGAATTTCGAATAGAATCAGGAATAGGTTGTGATTCAGGGATGTCATTTATATATATAACTAACAATCTACTTAATACTTTAATACTTTGTTCTGTACATATATCAACACTTGTATTTAATAATAAACTTTGTAAAT
This sequence comes from Blastocystis sp. Blastoise, assembly GCA_039096225.1. Lineage (NCBI taxonomy): Eukaryota > Bigyra > Opalinata > Blastocystidae > Blastocystis > Blastocystis sp. Blastoise. The sequence goes on from JBBPEB010000004.1 coordinate 202,681, forward strand.
ATTCACGTTGTTGATTAGGGAAGAAAGGGAGTAGTTGACATATAATGGTAGTTGCTTGAATGGATTCATATATACGATTATTATGAACAGCTTCATAAAATATATCAATATCCTTATTTGTTAACTATATATATAAGAATATGTATATATATAATAGTAAAGAATAGAATAATAAGTAAATACAGGGATAACAGTGCATATATATTGAAGAAGAGAGAGAGACAATCGTAACGTTTCTGTATTTAAACACTGTCGGAATAACACATCTAATATATCCTATATATAATAAGTAACATATATATAAGTAATATATATAGATAGTTATATATACTCTGTCTCGTATATATTGAACAAGTGATTTATAAATAGCAGATTTCTTTACCGTTTGAAGATCATTAAATAATGTAGTTAAATTCGTTATTCCATCAATTTTATTTTTCATGTTTGATCTCATCAACTTATATATATATATATTAATATATAATTTTTGATAATCATAAGGATCTTGATAACTATATATATATATATATATATTAATAATATAATAAATCATAATTACATTTTTCGTTTTTCAGCAAATTTCAGTGTATTTGTATATTCATCAACATCAATTTGGCGGGGAAAATCACTTGGTAAAAAATTTTATAAACTATATATATATACATTTCATTACAAATAGTAACAAGTGAAGGAAGAGAAGTAAGTATATAAATATATATGCTTAATTTATACATAGAGAATAAGTATTCAAACTATATATATAATAATAATAATAATAATAATAATAACATATATATATATATATATATATACATCTTTTCCAAAGTCGATATCTGCCCATAATGATTGTAATACATTCATATATTCATATAAAGAGGTTTCAATAGCTTTATATAAAAAACTATAGGGTTTACAATAATATCGTTTATCTGTATATTCCTCGACAAATGATTTGAGTTTCGTACTGAGAATGGGGTCTGTTGGAGGGGGATTGAGGGGAGTCACGAGACGATCACGTGCTGGAATTTCTTTTAGAATCGTATATGAACCTTGAGATAAATCAAAACTATATATAGGGTTGAATATAAATATAATAGAATATAATATATATGTATACATAAATGCTCTATTATCACTATTTCGTAGTGAATATGTATATTTATCAGAAATGGGGGAGTAAGAAAGATCTATTATGGTATAAATCCTATATAATATATATAATATATATATATATATAATATATATACTGTTTGTCCTGATGATAATAAATAAGTAAATTCTTATCATGAGATGTATTGGTTAGTACAAGTGACGCATCTAGATGACGCTCCAGGTAAGGAAATGGCTCTACTCTATAATAATATATAATATATAATATATGTATAATAATAAATAACAAATAATATATATATATATATATATACATATCAACTTGAATATCTTCTAATCCATAAATATCTGCTTGTGTATATCCATCTTAATAAACTCTGTATATATTCTTATATATACCTCTCTCTTCAAAGAAATCAAGCACTATTCCCGTGATTCTAAAGATATTTAAATATATATATATATATATATATATATATATGTATAATTATCATTAACATGAATAGACATATAGAGACCAATATCCTTTGTAAAATAAGTCTATATAATAATAATAATTATAATAAATATATTGTGAATTACCTTTTTAATTTTTAAAGAACACACCAGCAACCTAATTCACCAATGGCAACTAAAAAGCACCTTCCTATATAATATAATATATAATAAACATATACTAAAAATAGAGTAAATTAAAAAAAGAATAAAAGAATATTGTAACATAGGAAAAGAGAAAAAAGAAAAATATCTAAATGCAAAGAAAAAAAAATATATAATTATATACCTTCTAGACTTTGTTAATTGATTATTTGAAGTACCGACAAGACCTAATAAACAACCTAAAAAAATTAAAAATAAACAAATGTAATAAAATACCTTATAAGAAAAAACCCAACAAGTACACATGATGAACCACTTTGAAACCGACCTGGGAGAATATCTGTCAGGAAAAGGATTTACACAATGGAAAACTAAAAAGAATTATGAAAAAAAGTAGAAAATATCTAATAAATAAATACTTATAAAGTGCATACCTGTATAAAAAACACCATAAATAAGTATAAAAATATCTATATATGTTTGGTTATAATAATTTAAAAATAAAGATGAATTCACTAATATAATAAAATTTGTTAGTCAAATACTAAAAATTTTCGTAAAAATAGCTTTTATATTTTTTTTTAATTTTTTATGACTCACTACTAAAATTACAAGTTTTAAACGTTATGTACTGAGCTATTGACACAACACTATTGTATCTCACTACTTTCAAGTTTTAAAAAATTACTCATTTTTGTTGACTCTCTGATCTGTTGACTGACTCGTCTAAAAACTATTAATTTTGACTTAAAACGATTGCATGCTACATAATTAACTCTAAAAGTGACTTTATAAAAGACTTTTATTTGATTCTGAGGAAAAGTAGTTTTTTTAGAAGTTTTGGCATACTCTTTGTATGCGGAACTTTAAGTCATAATAAAATCAAATGAAAAAACTCTTCTAAAACACTTATATCCTCTGATAGTCAATAAAATATAAATAGACTCAGTTTTGAACGAGAAAAATATTCCCGTAAATATTTTAAAAATTCAAAACTCTGGTCTGACTGCCCATGGAACAAATAGGCTCGGCTCAATTTTTCAGTGTAAAAAAAATATAATTTTTTGACTTTTTGGCTGAATTTTGGTTCTGAGCCATGGAGGTCAGCTTATTCACTTTTAATCATATATGTGACTCTGAGATGGTCTTCACTTTAAACACAACTATAAAATATTTTAAAATATTGACCCTCATTTTCTTCAGAATTGCGACTTTAAAATAAATAAAAACGGTTTGGATATCGTGTGATCCTCTGTAAATAAAAAATATTGTCAATTCTTTAATAAAATATGTTTAATAGGGTTTTTGTGTCTAAATCAAAAGTCGACTTAAAATTTTTATGAAAATTTTGTTTTTTTTGCCTAAGTCTTTTTTTTGTTATAATTTTATTGGCTGAATAAGTTTTGAACGAAAATTAGCCAATCAAAAAGCTTTAAAAATTAAAAATGACCTGATAGTGATTTATTCACATATATATTGAAAGTAGTTACTTTACTTTGCGTGTGAATACTCGTTTTGTTATTATAAAATTAATTTGACCATAACAGTATAATTCTGAAATAATCTGTGTGCAAAAATCTCGATGTGACGGATATTTCTCTTTTATATGCTAATTTATATTTTTTATGAATGTTGGAAGCAAATAAACAATTTTAACAAAAACTAAAGTGAATACAATTAAATAAAAGTGTTGACAAAAAAATTACATTGAACACAGTTAAATTTTTCGAAAAATACAAAAGTTTTTACTAGTTAATAGAGACTAATATGTAGATATCCATTTAAAGTTATGATTCAAAATTAGAAATATAAATAATATGAAAAAAAAAATATATATATATATATATAAGAATAGAAGAAAAATACTATAATCCCATTCTAGAGAGAAATCGTTTAAGATATTGTTGCCTTTGTTTTGTAGATAATGGTTTAATAGGTTTTTTAGGAATATATTCTTGATAATTATTATTTTCAAATTCATTTGTAGTATCATTTGTATATAGAGAAGGAAAAGAAGGAGGTGTATTAATAGAAGATATAGAGAGTGTAGAAGGAGAATATAAAGAAGAAGATGAAGAAGGTACATATAGAGAAGAAGATGAATAATTTGAAAGAGGAGAAGTAGGTGATAAACCAGGAGGTGGAAGTGTAACTAGAAGTGATGATTCTATTTTAGGAGAAATAGAAGGCACATAATAATCATTAGAAGAGAGTAAATATGAAGATGATGAAGTATGTGAATTAGAATACTCAATATTATTGTTATTGTTATTATTATTATTGTTATTATTATTATTGTTGCTATTATTATTATTCTCTAATGTATTATTTTTATTCTCTAATAAAATATTATTATTATTATTCTCTAATGTATTATTATTATTCTCTAATAAAATATTATTATTATTATTCTCTAATGTATTATTTTTATTCTCTAATAAAATATTATTATTATTATTTTTAATAATAGGAGATATATGATTAGGAATAGGTGGAGGTGGAGGTATAGATGAAGAGAGTGTTAAAGAAGAAGAAGAAGAAGAAGAAGAAGCAGAAGGTAAAGGAACAGGAGGAACATCAAATTGATATTGAGAAGAAACAATAGTATTCTTTATATTATTATAATTCTTCTTATTATTAATATTAATAGGTGGAGGTGGAGGTGGAGGGGGTATGATTGTATGTGATTGTATAGATAAAGACGAAGGTGAAGAAACAGATACTGAATTATTATTTATAGGTGATTGTTTTGTAGATTTATTTGATTGATTGATTTTTTGTTTTATTTCATTTTTATTAATTATTTTATTATTAATCGAATTAGTAGAATCTGAAGGTGAAGATTTATTTGTAGAAATTGGTGATAATGAAGTAGGTGATAATTTATTATTATTTCGTTTTTGATTTCTTTTTGGTCTCTCATTCTTTTCTTTATCTTTAGATATTATTGTTGAAGAAACAGGTACAAAATTTTTATTAAATATTGATAACGATGGAAGAACTGTTTGTTCCGTTACACTTATCTAGTTATATATATATTTACATAGATTAAAATGATAGATCAACATAAAAATTAAAAAAAAAGAGAAGAAGAATGTCAATAAAAATAAAAATATATACTTTATCTTTATGACAATAATGAGAATCCGTTACTATATATATATATGTTATATAACAAATATAGGAATACCTTCTGGATTTGTTTTGATAAGAGGTGTACCTATATAAATATTCTAAGAATATTGTTAATAAAAATAAATACATTTTTCTTTTTTAACGATATCAATAACTTCAATGCCACGTAATAATTGGCGGCATATTGCACATCGAGTTCCTATAGAAAATAAATATTATTTATTGTATAATAATCATAAAAATTTAATAAAGCATATAGTAATGACTTGCTTTCTATTTAAAATAATTATTTATTAAAATAAAAATAAATAAATAAATTAATATATATATATATATATAAACAGTACTCAAACATTTATAAAGAAAAGAACTATTCAATAGAGTTATAATTATATATAAACAACGACAAAATCTATACCTGATTGATTTTTCATAACTGTTTTCTTTCTCCAATTATTTATACATGTCATACAGAAACAATGGCCACAAGGAACAAGCCGTCGATTAGCAGGTCGTTCCATACAGATGACGCACAAGTTATCATCATCATCATCATCATCATTTGCAGGACCTAGTATTTAGTATTATTTTAATGTTATTAAAAAAAGGTGTTAAAAAAGAAAAACTTAAAAAATAAATGATAATCATAACTAGAAATTAATAAAAAAAAAAATCAAAACTAAAAATAAAAATAATAATCATAGCTAGAAACAAATAAAAAACTAATAGTGATACTTTTTTCTTTTACAATAAATCCATTTTCTTCTTTTTCCTAAAAAAGTTATTTATAGAAATAATACTAAACATAAAAACATACAACTTCATAATTGTTTAGAATCGACTTGATTTCCGTATCTCTATAAATATGATAATTAAAATCAATAATTTTGTTTTCATATAATATTTACCTTTTATCTGTTTCATTTAAGTCCTGTTCACCATATAACATAGCGTGAATCTAAAAGAATATTTATAGACTAAAAGATTCTAATAAATACTGATGATATCTGAACAACATGACCTTTACAAAACTTGTGAAAGCATGAGGACACTGTTTGTTTTGGGTTATCTAATTGATAATGACTGACATAACTATATATCAATTCATTATTTGCAGGAAAAACTTTAAATATATATTTATATAAATGTACCAAGAATTATGCAGAAATTCGGTATGTCCAAGGTTACATGTGACAACTTTTGATTCTTTATACGTAATAATAGGTTTTCCACATTCAGCACAGTCCATAGTGAATAATTCTATTTAATATACTATATTTTCTATTTAAATAAGGCCTATAATAATGGTTGTTGTTGTTTTAAAGTTGGTGCCAAAATGTTGCTAAAAAGTTGCTGGTAATTTCTCGATAGAAATGCTTTTAGAAAATTTCATATTTACAAAAAGGAAAAATATGTGTTTTTTGTTGATTTTTCTTAAAAGAATGCTTATTTATTGTTATGAATTAATTGTAATAATTTAAAAGGCGTTTTAGTGGTTCAACCTATAAAATAAACAATAGAATTTAGAAAGAAAAGAATATAAATATAAATAATTATGTTATTTATTGAAAATACTTGAAGTTGAGATATTTTCTCATTATAAAAACATAATACAAAATATTTGAGAAATTAATAATCGATAGTTGCTTTAATTATTTCAAGAATGAGTTTAAAAATGTGGATTTAGGATAGTAGACACCATAATTGTTGTATAAATAATTGAAAAAAAGCAAAAGAAACAAAAAAAAAAACTAAACAACTAGTATGATGATACATAGAAATTAAGAAATATATATATAAAACCTCAAGAAATACTGGAAGACATATATACATGACGAGACTTGGAACTAAAAAAAGAACAATATATATATTGATATATATATTAAAAACAATAAGACTGTGAATATTGAAGGATTTCTATATGTTTAATAGAAAAAAATACCCTTAAAAAGAAATATTATATACATTAAATACAATGATATGAAAAAAATGATTAAAAAAAATGTAAAAAAAAGAAAAAAAGAGCATTTAGAAAAATGATGATAAAAATATATATATACCAAAAATGATTACGGATATTGATTGAATTAATAAAATTGAATTAAAAAAAAAAAAAAGAAATATAAATAGTTAAAATTTACTTTAAGAAATTATGTATATATAGAAAAAGTAGAATAATTAAAATATTATAAAATAGAAAACTAGAAGAGAATTAGCAATGCTTATAGATAAAGATAAATATAAATAGATGTTTCATTTATAATAAAAATATGAATAAAACATAATTTAAAGATTCTATATAATTAATAAATATAGAATAGATAGATGTATATGAAATACATTATTATTAATTTATTAATTAATTAATTGATATCAGAAATATATTATTATTAATTTATATATTAATTAATTGATATCAGAAATATATTATTATTAATTTATATATTTATTAATTAATTAATTGATATCAAAAATATATTATTATTAATTTATATATTAATTAATTAATTAATTGATATCAGCAATATCAAGTTTAATAGCTTTACTAGGATATGGGATTACAGGATCTGGAATACGAATAGAACTTCGGGATTCCTTTTTGATCACGTGCTTCAAACGTACTTCTTTATGTGTTTTAGAAGTAGTCATATTACATAATACAAACACAAGGGGTACAACAACAATAATGAAAATAACTAATATGATATAGATAGTTATATATTGAGCTTTATCACTTGAACATATATAATCTGTACAGATAGCAGTAATACAATCCGCTTTAACAAGACATCTAAAGTATATAAATAATAATAAAGATAATTATAAAATAATAATAAGATAATAATAATAATAATAATAATAATAATAATTATAAAGATAATTATAAAGATAATTATAAAGATAATTATAAAGATAATTAGATAATCATAAAGATAATTATAAAGATAATAATACTAATAATATATGAATAATATATGAATAATATTCATATTGTTGTATCGAATAAATCTCAATAACCATTTTATTTATAAATATATATATATATAGTTTCTATATATAATATATACTTAAGTCCAATTTCACATCGATCACATGAAGTAGCACCTCCACAGTCAACATCTGTTTCAAGTCCGTTTTGGGTAGCATCAGTACATGTTGGGTAGGTATACATTGTCTCCATTTGAGAGCATATATCTATATATATTATATTTATATATATCTTAATAAAACAGATTTTCATATAATTCTTTTAAATTAAATTTTTAACTGAGATAAAATATTATATTTATACACTGAGTAATATTGTTTTTGATATCATTTAACTCATAAACTGTTTTCTTTTCTGAAGTCCCGACAACATATCGAAATACTGTACTATCATCTATATATATATATATAATATTATTTATATAATTTACGATTATAAACTTTGTATATAATAATGGTGATATATATATAATATTTATATAATTTAAGACTATAAACTTTGTAAATAATAATTGTGATATATATATATACTACTAATATCATATTCAAAAGCTGTTGAGGATTCTTTACCTTCATTTGGGGCTACTACTTGCATAATATTCAACGATTGAGTAGATAAACGAATAATACATATATTATTACTAATTATTATATATTATAGAATCATGTATTTTTCATATTTATTAATATAATTAAAATATATATATAAAATAATAAATATTAGATATTATCTATTCAATTCATATTGAAATGAATAAAAATGATATTAATAATAATAATAATAATAATAATAATAATAATAATAATAATAATAATAATAATATATTAAAAGAATAATAAATATACCCTGATGTAATATGTTGATAGGGATGAAGAGGATGAACACAGTACCAATTCGTACTATTAATATATTGTTCTGTTAAAGGAATATAAGCATTATAACCTATTAAGAAAAAAGTAGAATATCCATCTACAAGAACTGTTGGATTTGATGATTTAGAGTAAAACCAACTATAGAGAATAATTTTTGTTATAAACCATAACGAATGAAATGAAATTGAAAACAAACCAAAACATACGGAGAGATTTGAATAGAAACAGGATCACTTCTACATGATTCAGAAGCATATCGAACATGTATTTCAAACAATTGATTATTTCGTATAGCATAATAACGAAACATAGCTAATTATGTATAAACATACTTACAAATTAAACTTATATACATTTAGTATTCAATAAAGTCTCTGACACAAGTTGACAAGAAGCTTGAGAGCCATAAACATGACAAACTAAACACAAATTTAAAAATAAACTGTTTATTTAAAATACCTGAATACACAGGACAAATAAAAAATAATAGTTGAACTATAATAAAGCAAAGTCGAATCATTACTATACTTTTATATCAAGTAAAGTTATAAAGAAAACAATTCACAATTTTTTTTCTTCATTATCAAATTGACTTTTTTCGAAAAAGAGTATGCAGTATCTATTTTTCCGTGTTTATTTTGTTCTTTTCTAAATTCTTTTGTTTTTCAAATTGTTTTCTTTGTTTTCTTATAAGTTGATGTAAATTAATAAATTATGTTGAATCTCTTGATTTGTCATGAGTACTTTGTATATTCAAAGACTAAACTAATTAATTTTTAGTGTTATATGCTTTTTTCTTAAATCATTTCTTTCTAATGTATTTCTATATGTTTTAAATATATAAAACAAAACATTTGTGCTTTAAAGTACATGCTTCTATTCAAATTTTCAATAGCTTATGGTACTTATAAACAATTTCATATTTTAAGCATTCTCATACCGTTAAAACAATTATTCAAGCTATTTCAATATGAAAAATAGTATTTTTTACTATATAAAAAAGGTATTCTTTTTTTCAATAATGATCGATCTTAAATAATTCTCCAAGTTACAGTGTCTTTAGGCTGATCTTTATGACTAGATCCTTTTTCCAAAATTTCAAGAAAAATAGTGAGTTATGAAGAAATTGAAAATTACTAAAAATATTTAAAAAACATAATGCGATTCATCCTATTCATCAATTAATACTGTGACAATATAAATACCATAAAACTAATTCCAGAAGAAGAGAACCGGATTGATTATCGAATGAATTATCAGCTATAATAGACTATTAAGTGGTTTTCATGTTTCAATATAGATGTCAAAATATGTTTTCGATAAAAATAACATTAAAAATTATCATTAAAGTATAGAAAAACAAAGAAACGAAATGAAAGAAAGATTCGTTTCAATGAATATGAAATAATTGTGGGAATTTTTATGACATTCACAAGAATAATGATTATTTCCGTGACTTGAATGTCATATATAAAAAAGAAACTCAAGTTGTTTTAATTAAAAATCTCATACATTAGTTGATTTTTGAAGCGTATGTTTTTCTTTATGATCAGGAATTAATCAAAACAAACTCTATAGTAGTATAAGAAAAATGGAACAATCTACACAACAACCTCAAAATACAAATCCTACAAATGAAGAGACAAACGTTTCTCAGCCAATAGAGAACCTTGAGCCTTACATTGAAGATGATAATAGTGTAACAGAATCAACAGAAACAAAACCTAAATATGAAAAAACTGTTGCTCAAGATTGTATATTTTTCCTTCAAGGTAATTGCACAAAGGGAGATAATTGTCCTTTTCGTCATTATGCCCCTGCTCGTGACGCTACTCAATTATGTAAATTTTACAAAACTCGTTCATGCACAAAACCAGATTGTCCATACCTTCATTTAGATTCAATAGTATTTTTTTTACATTTATAATAATAAATGTTTTTATTATTGTGTTTTCTATATATTTTTATTTATATATTCTTTTAATAGCCTGCTTTTGCTAAGAAGAAGATCCCTTGTGTTCATTTCTTTAATGGTTATTGTAGTAAAGGTGATAAATGCCCTTTTTCTCATGATGGCATTCCTCCACCAGCTTCAGAACACAAGAAAACAAATAAACCTGTATATTTATTTTTATTTATTGTTTTATAGTAGTTTTATTTTATTTATTATTTTATTTTATTTATTATTTTATTTTATTTTATTTTTTTATTAATATTAATTAATAATTAATAATATTTATTATATGTTTACTATTACTAATTATAGATTATAAAGAATGCAGCTATTGACCAAGAAACTCTTCAACACTCTATTATGGAAGCCTTTGTATATATATATATATATATATACAATATTTTTATTATTCTATTATTAACTTAAGCTTATTCATATATTCTCTTTTTCTATAGTTATCAGTTATTGGTGCTCCATTATCCAATCAGATGGCTTCAAATGCTGCGATGTCCAATCCGATGGCTGCTAATCCTGCCATGGCATTTAATACTATGAATGCTATGATACCTAATAATCATAATAATAATAATCATAATAGGGGATATAATAATAATAATAATAATAATAATTATAATAATAAAGGATATAATAATAATAATAATAATAGACAAAATAACGATTTTAATAATATAAATATGAATAACGATTACACAAATAATTATAATTCAAACCGTAAAAGTTATCAAACTCAACATAATAAGAATGTCCATAAAAATGTTAAGAACGAACCTGTTGTCATTGATGACACATTACGACGCAGAATGGAAAAATTTGGTACAGGCCCTCGTGGAAATAATATTAATAATAATTATAATAATAATAATAATAATAATAGAAATAATTTATTATATTCTATTAATACAACAAAATATGAATCAAATGATAATATAAAACCAGAGACAATTCCAAACTCTACAAATAAACCTGTAGCATCCCATGAAATGAATGCTTCTAGTCCTGATATTATTACTACTAATAACAATAATAATAATAATAATACTAATAATAATGAAAGTAATAATACTAATACTAATAATAATACTGAATCTACTCCAAATATGTCAGATGTTATCAATGAAGATGATTTTGATGATCTCTATGATTTAATTTAATATATATATATATATACATACATATAAACTTTCTTCTTTTTATTTTTTATATACAATCTAGGAATAAAATATATTCGTTTTCTCAGTTTTATATTGTTCTATATATATTTAATAAATATATCTTTCTTCTTTTATTTTTATTTGTATAATTATATGTATATACATATTTATTTTAGTATATATATATACATATTTATGTTTTATTTTGATTCAAGTTTGTATTCCTTGTGTTTTCGATAAAAATTTAAAAAAGACATAACATTATGTTATAATAATTTATTATATTTTTTTAATCGTAAAGAATAGAAATATATTTCTATTCTTATACATGTATAGTGAACGTGTTTTGTTAATATAAATAATTCATCAATAGTATAAAATTAATTTTATTGATATCAATTTTAATTGAAAAAATAATTAAATATATATGTTCTATAAAACAAAACAAAATAATATATGATTTCAATAATATTCACATTTCCCATAAAAAAGTTATTAAATATGAATAATATACAAAATGAATAACTATTAAATTTATGTTAAACCAATAAATAAATATAAAAATGTATACTCTCATATGAATATATAAAATCTATGAAGAAGAATTTTATAAGTATATGAAATTGCAAGAAGTGTTATATACATACATATATAGATAAAAGAATAATAATATAAAGAGATAATATTATTATTTTAATATATGAACGACAAAGAAATATAAAAGTAAATGTGATAGCAAAACATATGAATCGAAAAAAAGGATAAAATATATATATTTAAAAAAAAAAAGAATAAATAGTATTATATTTAAAAAAATATTTAATCTGATCAGTTTTCATATATATATTTATATCCTTAATTTTGCCAACGTTGAGGATTCTGAGGATAATTCATTTGATTTGGGAACATATAGCTATTTTGACCATAAACAGGAAGATACATTTGATTTGCATTATTACGATTATTATCATTATAGTTCTTAGGATGAGTATTATTAGTATCATGTCCATAAGTATCTTGATAAGAAGAATTCATATTCATATTATTATTATTGAGATCAGGCATAAATTGACGTTGTTGAGTAGCATAAGGAGGCATACGGTTGAAGTTCTGATTGTAAAAAGGATAAGGATAAGGATAAGGCTAAAGAATATATAGATAGATAGAAGAGTATTCATTATGTATTCTTTTATATATAATAATAATAATAATATATATATATATATATATATATATACATTTTGATAGAAGTTCATGGGGTTTTGGTTTTGGAACATGGCGGGGTTGACAGTGGGATTTGATTGGTCATTAGCACCGGTAGTAGAGGCATTACCATTATAATCTTCAGGTTTAGTAAGACCTGGAGGTAAGATAAGTTAAGGAGAATAGTAGAGTATTATATATGAATAATAATAATAATAATAATAATAATAATAATAATAAATATATATATATATAAAGGATATGAGTATTAGGTTGTTCCATAGGATTATACATTTGGGGCATATACATACCATTATTATCAAGTGACATACCATTGAAATAATAAGGATAAACACGGGGATCATAATATACAGGGGTAGGATTCATCATTATATTCTTATCTATATAGATATATATATATATATATATATATATATATATATATATATATATATATATATATATATATATATGTTATATACTTTTATCGGCCATAACATTCTTAGAAAGATTCATATCTATATATATATATATAGAATCACAATAATACTAATTAATATATATAGTATATACCTTGATTGACTTGAGGTTTATTCATTTGTTTATTATTATTAATTATATTAGTATTATCATCAGCAGCAGGAGTAACAGGACTGGCAACTTCTATAGAATAATATATAAGTATAATAATAATAATAAGTATAATATATAAGTATTATAATATATATAATACTAGGTTCTTCAATAGGTTTTGTTTCAACTTTCTTCTCTTCCTTAACAATAGGAGCAGGAGAAGGAACAGGAGCAGGAGTAGAGACAACTTGGGGTTGTTCTACAGGAGCAACTTCTTCCTTTATAGGGATTTCAACAGCAGGCTCTTCTACAGGCTCTTCAGGTATATACTATATATTATTATTATTATTATTATTATTATTATTATTATTATTATTATTATTATTATTATTATTATTATTATTATTATTATTATTATTATTATTATTATTATTATTATTATTATTATTATTATTATTATTATTATTATTATTATTATTATTATTATATATACTTCAACTTCTCCAAATTCAATGTCCACATCATCGTCAGGATTCATACAAACACCAAGACTAAATACGGGTACTTCTACCTATATATATATATATATATATATATATAATAAATATAATGATAATAATAATAATAATAATATAATATTATATATATACAGGAGTAGGTTCAGAAACTTCTTCTTGAGTTTCTTCAGTTTGTTCTTCAAGAACCACAGGAACAGACTCCTCAATAACAGCAGGTTCTTCAATAATAGTTTCTTCAGCTATATATATATTATTATACTTATTATTATATTTATATAATCATACTATATTCTACTTCAGGTTGTTCAAGAGAAGCAACAATTTCACTTTCCTATTTAATAATAACAATAATAATAATAATAATAAACTTAATAATAATATATATACAACTTGTTCACTAGAGATAGGTACAGGAACGGATTCAACAGGAGCAGATTCAATTACTTCTTCAGTAGTTTCTTCAATAATTTCTTCAGGAATAGTATTTTCTTGTTGTTCTATAGGTTCCATTTGTGTTTCGATAGTAATAGTTTCTTCAGCAACAGGTTCTTCTTGGGGTTCTTCAATAGATTCAGTTTGAGGGATTATTTCTTGTTCAATGACAACAACAGGTTCAACAACGGCAGGTAAACTGGGGAAACTAGCAGGAGATTTCTATATATATAGAATAAATATATTATTATAGAATATAAATATATTAATATACAATAAATAATATAAATAAAAAAAGAAAGAATAATTCAATATACACTAATAGCTTTAGCAGCATTTTGTTTAGCAGCTAATCGTTGAGCTAACGTAACAGGTTCAGCACGATCTAACCATGCGTTGTGAACACCCTATACAGGAGAAGAAGGAATAGATTTATATAGTATATATATAATAGAGTTATATTCATTATAAGAGTACAATTAAAAAAACATAATAATAAATATAATAATAATAATAATTATTATTATAATGAATATAATACTAAACATATATATATATATATATATACAGGAGGAGTACTCTTAACGACAGGTAATACTTTGGGTTCTTCAGGTTTAACTTCTTCTACAGGAGTAGCAGCCTTAGGACCTCTAGTTCTTGGTTTATCTATATATATATATATATATATTCAAATAGTATTACTATTACTATATAACTAAGAAGAACATATATAGATAAAAAAAATATTATTATTATATAATATATACATTCAGATTTTCTATTATTATTTCTAGAGTTATTTGATCTGTTATTATTATTATTATTATTATTATTATTAGGATAAGATTTCTTTTCATTATTCTTTGATCTATTAGGACGATCTCTAGTATTCTTTACAGTTTCATCGTTTCTTTCGTTTCTTTCGTTTCTATCGTTTCTATCAGATCTTTCGTTTCTATCGTATCTTTCAGATCTTTCAGATCTTTCAGATCTTTCGGATCTTTCAGATCTCTTAGGATTAGATGAATTGTGAATAGGAGATTGTTTTACAATCTATAATAAAAGTATATATATAAAAGCATGAAATGTAAAAAAAAATAATCAAAAAAAAAAGAATAAAAAAATAAAAATACCTTTTTAGATCGCTTAGAAGTAGAGAACCAATCATTTCTACCATAAGAAGGATCTATAGACAAAAGAAGATATTTCATAAAAAAATAAAAATTAAAAATACCTTCAAACCATTGACTAACACGACTTTGAATAATATCTTCGTTACCTAAACTTTCGTTAACTAAATCTGTGATTTGATATTCACTGACACCAGAAGGTGCAAGAGCTACAATCTTTTTAAAAATTTTGGCACATTCTTCTTCAGATAATTCGTTAGTTTTGATACCATATTTGCTTAAGGTGCTTCCCTGTTTCGTATAAGTGGATTGCTTATCAGAACTCATTATTAAACTACACAAAATATATATATAACAAATATATATTTATTATTGGGAGAGAATAAGAATATTTATATAAAATATATAGATTTATATACAACTAATGTGTGTATATTATAGATTTATAAGTTAGAATAAAAAGTAAGAAATTACTATCGTTATTTAATGCCTTTTTTAATTAATTTTTTTTTCTCGTTTTTTTTTGGACAATCCGACATAGCATTTTATAAGTTTTAATTATTGTGACCTCTCTCGACGTATTATTTTCGTTTTGAATGTGTTTTAGTATACAACGATTTTAAGTATTACTGTAATACTCATTTATTTGTAGATTCCGTCGTGAAAAACTCTGCTACATTTCCTACAAACGAACATGAGAACTGTCAATCTGAAAGAAGAAAATATTTTCACGGGGAAAATGTTTGTAGTAATGTTATTTGGTCGATTTCCATGATTATTAAGAAAACTTGTTAAGAAACTAGAGAAAAACATTCCGGTTTTTTTTTCTTCTTTTTCATGGAAATTCTCTGTTTCTGATGAGAGCTTCGAAATTGTTCGAGAAGAACAAAAATTTGAAAAGAAAAAAAAATCAAGTAAAACTAGTAGTATCTTTTTTATTTTTTAAAAACAAAAGTGAATTTTATTGAGTTTTATTGAGTTTTATGTAGTATTTATGAGTTTGGAATATGAGAGATGCATTTAATTTGAAATTATACATGAGATTTTCTGATTACATTAAGATTTACAAGCAAAAATACTTTTAGAGCATCCATATTACACAATGAAGTCATTAGAATGCTTTGCATAAAAATTGATCAATATAACAAATAAGAAAATCGCATATTATCTAAAACTTATACCATTGATTAAAATGAATCTTGTAGATGATTTTCAATGGCTACATCTTCAGAAAGTAAAGGTATCGATTGTTCTTTTCCTAAATGTTTTAAATAAAAAAAGTAACATGATAAATCTCTCTTAAATAACATAAAAATTGGAAATATATATATATACTTTCTTTCTCTTCTGTGTCAAGATTTTGTTCAACGATTTCCATCTCATTATCAACTTGATGTAGTTGTTCTCTTATCAGTCGAGCCTCTCCAAGCATCTTATTTAATTTTTCTAATTCCTTGACTACAAAAATATATATACATATATAACGAAAACAAAAGATTATGTAAATGATAAATTTTTTATTACTATATAGAACATACTTTCATTTGCAATTTGTTTTTTAGGATTTGATTGTGTTATTCCATGCTCTAATTTATAATTCTTGATTTCTAATCTTCGCAAATACAACTCCCCTTGCTCATCTCTAACAATTTTTGACTTTCCAGAATTATGAGGAACAACTGCTTGATACTTTTCTTCTGAGGGAGGTAATCCACTTACAGTCTATAAAAGAATAATGGTTATAAATACTTCATTGGCATCTATATATTCTCTAGAATAGAAATTATAAGCATACAATCTTATTTGTTGGATCAAAGGGCGCAAATATTCTCTTCACCTCTTCTAATGTCTTCTTTGGATCGCCTATATTATGATCAAATTTTATGAAAGATCATGTAGATACGTTTCACAACATGTTTTATCTTATTTTCCTTTTTTGATTCCACTGGTTTTACAGTATCTTTTGGTAATTTCTTAGACTTTTTTGATTTCTTGTTTTTTTCCTTTTTTGATCTATTTTTTGTCTTCTTCTCTTGTGTTTCAAGTACGTGTTCTGATGAATTTTCAATTTGAACCGACTTTTCTTCTACAACGTCTTTGACTACGGTATCTTTTGATTCCATTTCTATATAATAATTTATAAATAACCTGGTTGACTCCAAAATATATATATTTACTAATATATCATAAATAAATGAATAGAATAATAATAAAAAAATTAAAAAATCTTTATAAAGCAGAATTTTTTAGAATTCTAATAATTTTTA
Source organism: Blastocystis sp. Blastoise (assembly GCA_039096225.1). Lineage (NCBI taxonomy): Eukaryota > Bigyra > Opalinata > Blastocystidae > Blastocystis > Blastocystis sp. Blastoise. Next base: position 220,636 of record JBBPEB010000004.1, read on the forward strand.
TTCTTTAGTTAAGTGTATCCTTTTTTTTTCTCAAAATTATTTTATTTGTTGTTTTGTATTTTTAGAAAATAAATTAAGATGATGTGTTTACTAAAAATACTATTTTTATTATTCTTTTCGATAATTGATTTCAATTTTTTATTTTTCTGTTTCAATAATTTATATTATTATCTCTTCCTAAGTTTAACAAGACGACTGTCTACAATTAAAAACATAAATTAACGATTTTTATGTAAAAAACACTGATTGTTGCATTAAATGTGAAAATTATTGTCTTTTCACTTGACAAGCACCTTTCATTATATAAATCATAAGAAAAAAATTAATTATATATAAAAACCATATATAAATTAACTTCAAACAATGAAGTATAAACATGAAATCATAATCGTGGTTGTCATCTACTATCCCAATAGAAATTTAAATATTCCCGCAATTTTAATCAATGAGACGTTTTTTATTTATTTTTACTAATTTAAAAGACTTTCATTTATTATCTCTATATAGAGTTATTTTTATTCTTGAATAGAAAATCTGAAAATGTCAACTCAATCAGTCTTTAATCATATCTTCTTGAGTGAACAGAAACGTGTACGATTTTATATGCCGCTCCTTTTTTTCTCATTCTTATAGACTATGGGTCAATTCCTATGTGACGAGAATGCACTTGTGTGGAAATGCGATGATTATTCTATTAAGATGGATAAAAACACGATTTCTAAGTGTCTTTGGAGTAAAGTAGGAGCTAATTGCCAATTAAGAATCATGACTTCCGATAAGGGTTTCTATCGTTTTGATGGTTTTAAGAAATCTGTATGTTTTATTTAGGATTTGCTATATAGATTGAATTTCTTAGTTAAATTGTTTATTAGCTGTTTATTATTTGATATTATCTATTTTTATAATACTTTTTATCAAATTATTATATATAGGATCGTGATTCTATTGAAACTTTTATAAAAGGATATAATATGACCATTGAAGATGATTTGATTTCTTCTCAAGGCGCTCATTGGGGTGATCTCATTTTCGAAGGACCAGAAGGATCGTATTTATGTTTATTCATTTTATTTACATATTTTAATATTATTATTTATTTGAGTATTTTTGTAATTATTAAAAATATTAATGAACTATATATATATATATCTGTATATAATTATAGAGAGAGTGTTGTATTTATTGATGAGAATAGTAAACGTATATTAGATTTCCCTCTAAGTGATATTGACCAATGTGCTCTTCCCAACAGAAATGAAGTTGAATTCCAATTTATGGAAGAAGAAAATATCAGAGATAATGTATATTATTATGATTATTATTATGTTTATTATTTTGTTTGCTATTATTATCTGAGTAATTATTATTATGATTATTATGATTATTATGATTATTATGATTATTATGATGATTATGATTATGATTATTATGATGATTATGATTATAGGAAGAGTCTGTTGTCAATATTGTATTCAATTTCCCCGCGGGAGGACCTAATTTAACGACTAAAGCCATGACTTTCCATAAAGAAGTTCAAGAAAGAGCTGGTATTATATATATATTAATAGTTAATATCTTATAGATCTATGTAATAATAATAATAATAATATTCATAATAATAATAATATATATAGGTATAAGTGGAGATAAGGGTACATTAATAGTAGAATTAGATGAATATGTTGGTACATTCTTAACTCCTCGTGGAAAATACAGTATTGAAATGTATGAGAATCATATGAAACTAGTGGGTAAAACTTATACACATCAAATTAAGTATATATATATATATATTATTTGTGTTTAATTATTATGTTAATAATTATTTTTTTAATTAACCTCCAAATTCATATTATTTATCATTCTCTATTCTCTTGTTATATATAATAATAATAATAATAATATATATATCCCTTCTTCTTATAGATATAAGAATATATCTTCGTTGTTCCTGTTACCCCTTAGTGATGGTAATCATTCCGTTTTCGTTATCGCTCTTATTCAACCCATTCGTCAGGGTCAACAATCTTATGATTATCTTGTACTTCAAACTAGCTTTGAAGACTATACTATTCACTTATCTCTTAAAGAAGTATATATATTATCTATTTTTAATTCTATACTATTTATTATAATATATATATTATATATTTATTTATTTTTTATTATTATTTATAATTTCTATTACGTTTGTTTAAATGATATAATATCATTATATTATATATATATGTATATATATTATAGGATATATTAAAACAACGATATAACGATAAACTTCAACCTGTTGAACAAGGCCAATTACATAAAATTGTAGCTAAATTATTCAAATTTATTGCTGGTATATATAATATAATATATAAGATTATTTTTATATACATTATTATTATGATGAGTATTGCAATATATATATATATATATATATATATATATATATATATATATATATATATATATATATATATATATATATATATATATATATATATATATATATATATATATATATATAGGTAATAAGATTTATGTACCTCGTGATTTCAAATCGTACAAGGGTCAACATTTCGTTAAATGTGTATTTAGAAGTCAATCAGGATATCTGTATATATTATATTTATTATATTTATTAATAATAATATTATTATTATTATATATAGTTATTTCCTTGATAAATGTATTTTCTATATTCATAAACCAACAATTCAAATCTTATTTGATGTAAATATATAATAATAATTATCATATTAATATATATATATACAATATCTATATATATTACTACTACTACTATTATTATTTATATATATAGAGTATTCGTAGTGTTGAATTCCCTCGTTATACTCCGGATGTTCATCAAGGAGTACTCAGCTTTGATCTTAAAGTATATATATATATATATATATTATATTCATTGTTTTATGTATTTTATAATTATATGTTTATAATGATAATAATAATATTTTTTTTAAAAATTTTATTATATTGTATATAGTTGAATATGAAAGATAAAACAATCCCCAGTAAAATATTCAATTCATTAGATAAGTATATATATATATATATATATATATATATTATATATATATATATATATAGTAATGAATTTATGCCTATTTTTGATTATTTCATTAAAAAAGGAATTAAAATTGAAAACAGAGAAAAACTTGTATATATATATATATAGATTTATTTGATTATAATTATATATATAATATATTTTAACTTAAATAATTAATGAAAAGCTTATATATATATATATATATATATAGACTGCTAAGCCTCAGATGGATCTTGATTCTTCGGACGATAGTGATTTTGATGGTGATATGAATATGGAGAGCGAGGAAGATGATGATTTCAATGAACAGGATGTAGAGAAAGAAGAAGATGAAGAAGAAGATGAAGATGATATGAAAGATCTTATTAAAGAAAACTTAGAAGATGATAAGAAGAATGGTATTGATATTGATATAGAGAATAATAAAGATAAAGTAGAAGATGAAGAAGTAGATAAAGACGGACAACCTGTATATATATATATATATTTATTATTATTATTATTATTATTATTATTATTATTATTATATATAGAAGAGAGTAAAGCAAGAAGATGATGAAGATATTGAAATTGAATAAAATTACTATTGTTTAAATTTAAATATATATTTATTATCTTTATATACTTTAATATATATGAATAACTAATTAGTATGTGTTCTTTTATATATAATTTTCTTCATATAAATATGTATTATTGTCATTATATTGTTACATAAATATGAATTGCGTTCGTTATTTTTTTGATATAAATTATTAAAATAATTATTGAAATGTAAAAATTATACATTCTTTTGGATACTTGATGGTATATATATACTTATTTTATTACTTGAGTATATATATTGTCACTGTTACTATTTCCTCAAATAATATAATGTGTATATACATATATATTGTATTTATTGATGATAATTAGAACAAATTTATTATTCTTGAAAAATAACTAGATAAAACCCTATTTTTATCTATATCTTTTTCACTCTATTTCAGTTTATCCTATTAACATCTATCTATAAACAGTTTTCATTATACTCAATATTCATACCATATATAGAATTATAGTTATTAATAAAAAATTACACAAAAATTATTTTAAAAGACAATAATATTATGAAATATAAATGAATTATTAAAAACAAACAAACAAAATAATAAAACATGCAAAGGATATAAAAAATATAAAAGACAGAAATAGATAAATAAATATATATTAATTATAAAAACCCATAAATTCAAAGTATAATTTATAATATATATGATTAATTTACAGCAAACTGTAAACAAATAAAAAAGAACGAAATTTTTATATACAATACAAAAGAAATAAATTGTATATAAAAAAATATAATATTTCTAATAAAAATAAATAAAAATGCAGAATATATATATATATTAATCAATAACATAAAAAATAATAGTAAAACAATAGTTTTATAAAATCATATAGGATATAATACAAATGTTCTTTGGAGAAAAAAAATCGAAGAATTCTTGTGACAAACAAAAAAAAATAAAAAAAGAAAAAGATAAAAAATAAGAAAATGAAAAAAAGAGATAGCGTTGTTATAAAAAGTAATTATATGTAATATTATATATATATATGTAAAGGAGAAGTTATATATATTATATAGTTCTTATAATCTACTGTAGCTATAGTTTGTAGTAACTAAATATATAATTATATATATATTAATTAATCTTTAAAAGATTAATTCGAGCTGGATCATCACCAAACTATATAATAATAATAATAATAATAATAATAAAACACATATAATAATAATAATAATAATAATAATAATAATAATAATAATAATAATAATAATAATAATAATAATAATAATAATAATAATAATAATAATAATAATAATAATAATAATAATAATAATAATAATAATAATAATAATAATAATAATAATAATAATAATAATAATAATAATAATAATAATAAAATATAATAATAACAGTATACCTTTCGAAGTTCTATTCGAATAGGGTTTCTATAAACAAAAGTCATAGAGTCATAATTAGGAGAGAGACCAAATGTGCTTAAAGAGCTATATGCATCTCTGCGTATAGTATTATAATCATAACAATGAATATAACTCATAACACTTTCTGTTAATGGACATATATCAGGCAAAGGGCGGGCAAGAGATGAAGTTTGGAGGGTAAATTGAGATGATTTTAAAGAGTAATATATATGTTTATATGGATCATATTGAACACGATCTCCGTGTAAATCTTCATTTGTAGCAACAACTGTTAATGTTCTTAAATCATATACACATTTACCCATTATTACTGTTTGATCTATATATATATATATTATTTTATGCATTTTATTATATATATTAAGAATAATAATAATAATATATATATATACCTAGAGGAAGTGCAAAAATGGGACAAGCAAAAGGAAGTTCATCAAATGTATAAATCTATAAATAACCGTGGAAATAGGATTATTTATATAAATAAATATATATAATTTCATATATATATGAAGATTGAAAAGAAACAAATACATATATTTATAATAATAATAATAAAACATACTTTTTCCATAGATCTAAGATCATATAAGTTATTATATATAAGAATAGTATTATCATCTTCTAAGGGTAACATGGGCTGACGGTGAATCTTCCAGCGACTCATCGGGACATCAATAACCGCGGTTTTCGATATCTTTTCAGTTGTAATATCATAATAATGATATTCCATTTTTGATGACGTCGCTAGAATATAATATATAAGTATTAATAATAAGTATAATAATAAATAACTATAATAATATATAAATATACCTTGATGAACATCAAGTGAATGAGTCCCGCGGTTTTTTGTAGAGAAACAAGATACTAATGACGAGTACTTCGTCACAAATGATAAGGGTTCCGATGAATTATAAATAAATGTTTGATTCTATAATAATAATAATAATAATAATAATAATAAATGAATATAAACATATATATATACTCCTGAATTAAATAAGAAAAGATGTTTATCTGAATCAAGCTGAAAACTTCTTAAATTAGGATGAGATAATTTGGACATAACCAGTGGAGCAGCTATATATAAATATAAATATAAATAAATAAATAAATATATATACAAGAGTTAATAAAGTTATTCATGATAAATATGCAGTTATTTGAAGTACATAGAATAGAAGACTGAGATAAATAATAGCACCCTGTTGGAAATGGAAGATCCTGATCAAAAGATGGCTGGCTATATATATATATATATATATATATATTGACAAAAAGAAATCTATAATATATATATATATATATATATATACGTATAAACTTTTTCAGGATAATGATTAATATATGGATATGAATGATAATATCCACCTGTTATACATTGTTTGTAACGTCCCACGTGATGTGGAATACTATTCTTCAACTAGAAATATATATATATATATATATATATATATATACTTGTTGTAAATAAAGAGAATTTCTTTTTTTTCTGTTTGTATATACTATATGATGTTCTTCTATATATATAACAATAATATACATATATATTATAATATATAAAAGAAGAAAATTATATATATATATATATATACGTAAGTCTTTACGATTTCCAATTCGTTCATTTAATTCGTTTTCAGAGAAATTCAGATGGGTTGAACTGAAATAGGAATATACAAAATCTCTCTCAGTTCTAAATAAATATATATATAAATAAATAAATAAATAAATATAATAAATAAATAAAAAATAAATAAAAAATAAATAAATAAATATATATATACTGTGATGCATCAGGGTCTTTTTGAATGACTATAGAATCACGGGAATATAGGGTAAGATAAAAGAAGAAATAATACAAATAATCATAATAGATATTATATATATACATATAAGTATATATTCATAGAGTCGATAAGAGGGTGAAGTAATATCAATAGGTTGAGGAGGAGTAATATTTATATAATGAATAAAACTAGAATAATTAGGATCCATACAAACAGCTATATATATACATATTTATATATGATATTTAAAAAAAAAAATAAATATAAAAATACCTGCAATGATTTTAAGTATTTCTAAGTTTATCTTTTCAATATTAAGTTGATATATATTTAAAAATATTTTTAGATAATTATCTTGTAATAAAATCTTTCGAATGACGCTTCTATCCTTAAAATAAGGATCATTACCTATGAATATTAGGAATATATACATATAATTATATTTATAAAAAAAATTATAATAATGAATATTATATAAATAATAGAAATATAATAAATTATGTAATAATATATACATTGACATTGACGAACAGAACGAACTTCTCCTGCACTATATATAATCATGGAAATAATATTATTATATATAAATATAAATATTAATATGTATATATGACGAAATATTAAATAAAAACAAAAAATAAACGAATAATATATAAAAGGACTAATAAAGAATACAATTCTAAGAGTAATAATAGTAATAATAATAATATATATATATATACACTTTAGCGAAGTGATAGAGATAACATGACGCGTCATGAAGAGGGCAAACGGCATGAGAAATAATTCGAAGTGTAACTAAAATATTCTTTAATATCTCCTATATATATATTTAAATAAATAAAATAGAAATAATATATATATAGAGTTTATTAGAAAAACAGTATATTAAAAAAAAACATATATATATTACTTTATCATTTGAAACATTAGTAGCATTGATTTTATCATTTAATTTGACATAATTATTCATAAGTGAAAATAATAATATAAGTAATAAATTTGTTTCGTGCGGAATAAATGGAAAGATATCATTGGATGGAGAAATAGTATTTCTTCGAAACACAGTTATTAATAAATGAATGCACGTGGGAACATCTAAACATAACATCATGATTGTTTCTAAAAGAACTCTTCTATAGAATAATAATAATAATAATAAAAATAAGATTTATAATAAGTATAAGAATAATTAAAGAATATCAACAATAGTAATATATATATATATATACGAAACATCACATATCGAATTATATAATAATTCAAACATGTAAAATAACCGTGGTTCATCAAATATGCGAAATATATCCCATTTCTGACTGGATAGTTCATCATTATATGTATATAAATCAAAATAAATATTAGTAGTTATATATTGAAGATTCTTAATAGAGGGCATCTATATATATATAATAATAATAAAAATAATGATTAATATACATGATAAAAACAATGAACTTTTGATTTTTTATGATAATACTCGATATATTCACGGGAATTCATAGATTTTACTTGTGGATCTTGATGTTGATAAATTAAATGCAACAACGACATTCGAATGATACTATATATAATAATAAATAGAATAATAATATAATTATTTAAATTTATAATAAATAATATAATAATAAATATATAATAATAAATATATAATAATAAATATATAATAATAAATATATAATAATCAATAATATAATAATAAATATATGATAATAAATAATATAATAAAAAATAATATAATAATAAATATAATAATAATATATATGATATATATATATATATACTTTTGAATAAATAAATCTAAACACGAGAAATGTCTTTCTTTCAAAATATCAAAAAGTCTTTGAATATAATTATCTTCTAATAAATATAGGTATAAACAAGGGAAAAATGTGCTTATATATATAAGTGACGCAGCACATGTTGATGTTAAAGATCTATATATATATATAACAATAAATATATAATAAATAAATAAACAAAATAATAAATAAATATATATAATAAACATATAATAAATAAGCAATAAATAAATATATATAATAAATAAATAATAAATAAAAATAATATAATAAGTAAATAATAAATAAATATATATAATAAATAAATAATAATAAATATAATATAATAAACATATAATAAATAAATAATTAAATAAACATACGGATGAAGTTGAAAAATTAATTTAGAATACTCAAGTTGTTTTATAAACATATTAATATTATTATATAAATATCGACTATCTATAAAGAAACTTGATAAAAATGAAAATGTATATTTCAAATAATATAAATCAGTTAATAAAGTCCATCCATAAAAAGAAGAAGTAATTATATGTAATTCTAAACTATCGTTAGATAATAATAAATGTTTATGTATATATCCATGAATAGTATCTTCGAACAATGGAGATAAATCATTGGATATTTGTAATGGAAGTTTATTATTATATTCGTGAATTTCACAAGGAAATTTATAATAAAAACTTTGATTTGTTATAGGTATATACTTATTAGTTGTTAATGAATAACAAGGGATATCAAGAGATACGGGAGGTATATATATATTATTATTCTTATTATTATTATCAATATCAATTTGATCATGTTGATAATAATTATTATTATGTAAATAATCTATATATATCTCAGTTAATAATTGTTCTTCATTTTGATTTATATGATTATTATAATTATTATCAGAACTATCATTATTATTAATAAAAGAAGAAGGAAGATTATTACATAAAGATAAGCAGTTCTTACATAATTGACGAAGAAAAACAACTGAACCACATTGTATTTCTGCTCCGTACAATCTGCACGAACAATTCGATACTGATCTATGTATTCGAGGCTCTTCAATATGATATAAAATATTATTATTATTATTATTATTATTATTATTATTATTATTATTATTATTATTATTATTATTATTATTATTATTATTATTATTATTATTATTATTATTATTATTATTATTATTATTATTATTATTATTATTATTATTATCTGAGATATTATTATTATTATTATTATTGTTATTATTTATATTATTATATTGTATATTTTGATGATAGTTTAGATTTGAATCTTCTTTTTCAGTAGATTCATTATCACTTGAATATGAATAATTACAAGAACACGTAGAGCACGTGACACTACCTAAAGACCCATGACGCATATGATTTATAGAATGAGATTCTGAATATACAGGTATAGATGAGAAAAAAGAAGAATTATTTGTAAACATAATATTTGAATTATTATGATTACTAATGGATGCATTGATTGCATGAGTATTAACAAGTGGATAATTATTTATATCATTGGTATTTTGAATAGAATTTACATTATTATTATTATTATTATTATGTATATTATTATTATTATTATTATTCACATTATTATTAACAAAATTATTCACATTATTATTATTCACATTATTATTATCTTCATCATCCGATATATTAGGTATAGGAGAAGGAAAAGGAGGTGGAATATGAAAAGAAGAGCTTGGAAGTGATATAGTAACAGGAACTATAGGATTAGGTGTATTTATAGATATAGATCCTTCAGAAGAAGAAGAAATAGAATTACTATTACTTATTATAGATTGACTATCTGTTTGATCTTGTATAGTATTTTGAACTAATGTTGTAGATCCCATTGTTGTTAATTGTGTAATAGGAAGATTAGAATGTTTTTCTTCATTGTCTTTATTCATTTTATTAGTAATATCATCATCATCTTCTTCATCTCCTTCTTCTTCACTTGCTAAATCACTAAAACAATTAATATCATTTTCATCATATATATATCCATCTTGAATACTCCAAGCACTTGATTGTCTATATATATCTTTATCTTCTTGAATACTATCTTGATCTATAGATACATTTGAAGGATAAGGTAAATAAGAAGGAGATAGAGAAGGAGGAATAGATAAATTATTAGTTGTTAATAATGGACTCTGTAAAGATAAAGGTAATGAAAGAGATGGTTGTAATAAAGTATGTAAAGAATGATTTGGATATTGTATATTATTATTAATATTATTCATATGATAATCATGATCAGAATCACTTATAGTAGATAATGCATCAGAAGCATATTCAGAATTATACTCCGAATTATATCCACTTATATATCCATCTAATGGCTTTAAAGATAAACCATTTTTCGTTTTATCAAATATATATATTACTCTCTTCTTTTTATTTGTAGATGGTTCCAATGATGTATTGTTATTATTATTATTATTATTATTATTATTATTATCTTCTTTATTATTATTATTGTTGTTGTTATCTACTGATGTTTTCATAGAAAATGAATTAACTGAATAGGATGTTATTCCAGAGGTATAGCCATTGTTAGTATTATTGATATGGATACTATTCGATATATTTGGGTTTTCATTTTTAGAGGAAACTTTGGAATTAATAGAATTCTCTTTATTTATTTGCTTTGCTATTGATTGATGATATTCTAACGACGTAGAATCTTTACGCTTTATAGATAATGAAGGTAAAAGAGAAGACGGTATATTATTATTATTATTATTATTATTATTATTATTATTATTATTAGTCGTAGTAGTAGTAGCAGTAGTAGTAGTAGAAATAAAACTATTATTATTATTATTATTATTATTATTATTATTATTATTATTATTATTATTATTATTATTATTATTATTATTATTATTATTATTATTATTATTATTATTATTATTATTATTATTATTATTATTATTATTATTATTATTATTATTATTAAGAATATGATTGTGTAATAATAGATTCATTGATGATTGAGTTTGTGTATTTACAGGTTGATTATTATAGAAAGAATAATTATTCTTTAATACTTCTGGTATATATTGAAATGTATTTGATTGAATAATAAATGAATTGATATTATGATTAAGATAATCATAATTCTTTGAAGATAGAGGAGAATGATCTATAAAGTAACATACTATTATATCAAATATATTCTTTTGATTAAATGCAAAAGTAACTCTTGGATTTAAACTGAAAGATTCTAATATCCGTACAACAAATAAAGTTAATAAATTATGATTATAAAAGAGAAGACGTGTTATTAATGGAAACAAATCTAATTCTAATAAGAGATCCACCATAAACTATATATATATATATATATATATAACAAATATAAAAAAGTATATTAAACAAATGTTATAAACAAAATATAATAAATATAGTAAATATAATAAAAAATAATAATAGATACGTCTTCACTTGATTTTGTATATAAAAGGAAAAGAACAGAAAATAAATATAATAAATTAATATCTTTCTGTCGTTCTCTAGGAGTTGTTGGGGCAGCTATATAATAATAATAATAATAATAAAAATAAAAATAAAAATAAAAATAAAAATAAAAATAAAAATAAAATATAAATAAAGAATAATAAAAATAATAAAGAAAAACAATGTATATACTATTATTATTATTATAATTCTTGATTTTAATAATAGAGGGAAAAGAGGATAATTCTTGAAGAGAGTAATATTTTGTTTCTTTTGTTTCATATACATACACAGTAGCCTCATTAGATGTAAAACCTATATAATAATGATAATAACAATATATAGAGTATATACAATTATAATAAAATAAGTATAATATTAAAAAAATGAATAAATATATTTTTAATATATACTTAATATTTTTCCTTGTTCAAGATTATTAATAGCATATACGTCACATCCTGGATATGGCTTTAACTATAGTAATAATATAAAATATAATAATAATAATAATATCTCAGATAATAATAATAATAATATGAATAATAATAATAATATGAAATAATAATAATAATAATAATAATAATAATAATAATAATAATAATAATAATAATAATAATAATAATAATAATAATAATAATAATAATAATAATAATAATAATAATAATAATAATAATAATAATAATAATAATAATAATAATAATAATAATAATAAATAAATAAATAAATAAAACTAATAATAATAAATAAATAAAAAAATAAATAAAACTAATAATAATAATAAAATTTACTTCATCATATAATAAATAATCTTGAATTTTCGTTCTACTTTTTGAATATAAACTAAAAATATCTATATTTTCAGTAGTTTTCAGTCGTTCATCATAAGGAATAAAAGAAGAAAAATAAAGGAGTTCTTCACGAAAATAAGATAATATCTTATAATAAAATGTTTTTGATATTTTTGTATTTGATTTATGAACTATATATATATTAAAAAAAAATATAGATATAAATATATATATTTATTCATTTACATGTAAGTAAAATAATCATAACAGCTTTTAATTTTAAATCATCACATGAAAAAACTTTTTCGATTGTACTTAAATCCATCATTTCATGCTATATATATATATATATATCATCTAAATAAATACAAATATATTATGAGAATTATATAAGATAATATCAATATAAAAACATACAGCTCCTTTTATCTCAAAAAGCCTGAGTAATGCAATTATAAGGCCAATAGATGTACGTATATGAATATCTAATGTATGATCAAAGAAAATATCAACTAAAACTTTTGTACCACCATGAAAATATATATCTGAAGAGAATTGAGACATAAGTGACTGAAAAGCTATATAGAAAAAAAGTAGAAAAAGAAAAATAATTAAAAAACAAAAATAAAAATAAAATATTGTAAAGCTTACAATCAAAGTAATGTAAATGAATAAGAGACCTCACAGAAACTAGAAAGATCGGCATAATAACAAATAACTCTTGATTAATTCTAAACATTAAAATAAAATAGTCTTTCTAAGAAAATAGAATTATTAAAATATACTCATCAAGAAGATCCCTACATTCAATGCTAACTGGTTCATTAGGTTTCAACTGAGAAAGAAGATAAGTTATTTTAACTTTGATTTTTTCAACATCTATATATCAAATAGGATAAATATGAGTAGAATAGAATAAAATATACGAGTATAAAAAAGTTTTGGATCAAAAGGTAAGATCGAGACCATACGATACGAGTAAACTTATTAATTGAACGTGGTTTCAATTCTTGAAAAAGTATGTTTATAGTTCAAATATTGTTTAATAGATCAATTTACTTTTTATATATGCAGTAAAATACTAAGTAATGTAATTTTTACTATAGACATTAATTTATGAAAAAAGCGAACTTTTAACTGGACATTCATTTAAAACTCAAGAATACTTTTTGTTTTTAATAACTTTCTAGAATTGATTATTATTTGATCAATTCTTTTTATATTCTAATTTAAGTTTGTTCTTCAATACTACTATGAATATTCCTTTAATAATATCTGTGTCATCTCCTGGTAAAGTAATCTTGTTTGGTGAACATTCTGTCGTTTATGGTAATTATGCTCTTGCAGCATCTCTGTCAGACATGAGAACCACATTAGAACTTTATCGTCTAGATTCTCAAGAATTTATCATAGATATTCAAAATGATAATTATTTACCAAATACTGAATACTATAATGAACAAAACAAATACGTTATGAATGTTCCTAACGTAATTCGATTATTCCAAAATTTGTCTTTAGAAGATATAAATTCTGATCCACTTATTTCAAAAGATCTTTTACAAAAACTTAAACTTGAATGTTCTTCATTATATAGTCGAACAATTATTTCATTTTGTTATATGTTTACACATCATTCTGAATACTTTCTAAATGAAAAGAATCAAGGATATTATTTTCGTATTTATTCGAATTCCTTACCTTGTGGAGCCGGATTAGGTTCATCATCTTCTTTAAGTGTTTCTCTAGCTACTATAATTTATCATCTAGATCATTCTAAAGAATTCAATCATAACGTATTTTTTATTTTTATTTTTATTTGTTTAGTATTATTAAATATATGTTAATTCATTTACATTTTATTATGTAATTATTATAAAAATTATTATAAAAATTATTATATGAAATTATAATGTTTATAGCCTGCTTTTTGGAATACTCCATCTCATGAACAATTAATTTCTATTAATAAAATAGCATATATAAGTGAATGTATATATCATGGTACGCCTTCAGGAGTTGATAATTCTGTTTCATGTTTTGGTATGTTTATATATTATTAATTTAATTATTATTATTTATATATTGATTGAATAGAATTGTATGTAATTGTATTGATCTATTTTAGGAATTTTTTTTATTAGACTATATTATTATTATATTTTATTATATATAAATATATATTTTTTATTATTATATTTTTTTAAAGATTATATTTTTATTTTTCAAATTCATATATATATGAATATATAAATTATTTATGAATTCCTAGGAAATGCTATATTATTTAAGAAGGGATCTATTGAATATAAAACATGTCCATCGTTATCCTTATTAGTTGTCAATACAAATATTCCAAAGAATACGAAAGAATTAGTATCGAAAGTGCGTCATTTAAGAGAATGTATACCTACTATAATTGACCCATTATTTCAAAGTATTAATGAACAAATATTTTATTTATTAGATTCTCAAAATGAAGTATATGCTATTTTTAGTTCTCTATTTATTTTAATTAGTGTTTTTTTTAGAATAATTTTTTTTATTATTATAATTAACATTGGATAATAAAAATAGTAATTTATTGTTATGTTTAGAAAAGCAAGTATAATAAAAGTATATATATAGGATGAGTATTATGAGCGAGTTCAACGAATTATTCCTATATGTCAACATATATTAATATCATTAGGTATTAATCATCCATCAATTGACTATGTTACTTCTGCTATACAGAACTATTTACATATACCTTCTAAACTTACTGGAGCAGGTATATATATTATATTCTTATATTATTTAATAATGTTATTTTTATTTTTAATATTTCTTTTTTTGAAAATGATAATAAATATATAATAAATATAATATATAATAAATATAATATATTCTATATAGGTGGTGGTGGTTGTGTTATATGTTTTCTTCCTAAAGAATTAGATTTTCATAAGGATTCATCATTTTTATCTTTAGTTGAAGAATTAGTAAAGAATAATATGAATTATTATGTTACTCAAGTAGGAGGAAAAGGTGTTCAATATTATCTACCTTAATTCTATTATTATTTATTTTATTTTTGGGATCAATAAATAAATATTAGCAAAGTTTTTTTTGTTTATTTTTTATATCTTCATTTTCACTTAAATAATGAGTTATTAAAATAAATTTAATTAAAACAAAACAATATGAGAAATAAGACAAATGAGAATAGTTCTTTATCAAAAGTAATAAATTACTTAGGAACCATTTGAGTAATACAGATTTCAGCTTGATTAGGTTGTTCAGCACCAAAGCCTTCAAATACAGTAATTACATTCTCTTTTCCATCATATCGAAGCCAATCCTTAGGAATATGATAATATTCTTGAGTGTATTCACCTTTATTTGATTTAATCATCCAGTATCTACCGATATCATTACCATTAATAAAAGCATGACCTCTCATAAGACCCATAGGGTGGAATAATACTTCAATACCTCTCTTTAAATCTTTAGGAGTTTCAAAAGTAGAAGAGAACCAAGTAATAGGAGAAGCATTTTCTAGATCTTCTTTCCATTCTACTTTTTCTATACCTTTATCATTATATATTTCTAAATATTCGCCAGTAAGACCATTATAATGTTTCCATTCTTGATTAATGAAATCATTACCATTCATCTTTATCCAACCACAAATACCCATAATAATCATCATTCTTAAATAATGACATATATATAAATGATAATAAAATATAATAATAGGATATTTAATAAATAAATAATAAATAAATAAATAATAATAATAAAAATAAGAAAACATAATAATAATAATATAATATACCCTTCATTCTATCATGATTCCAGGAAGGATCACTATTACTATCCATACCATTAGGTAAACCTAATGATTCACTTAATAATAAAAGTCTATGAACACCTATAGGAATATCAAATTCTATAGTGAAAGTGAACCACGCTTGTTTTCTTTCGTGATTATCTACAGCTGCAATCTTCTTGCCATCAATAAATAAATTATAAGCATTATCAGCAACACCACCAATTTCTAATTTATTATGAGTTTGAATAAATTCATAATTAGTTTCATAATATAAGAATTCAGTTAAATCTCTTGTAATATTAATTTGTTCAGAAGCTTTATGTAATACAATTGGAGACATATATGTAGAAAGACTCTCAACAGGTTCATTCCAATATTTAAAATGAAGAGAAGATATAGGAGTTGTCTTACGAGTAATCTACAGAGAATATATAAATAATTGTTAATAGTAAGATATTAATATTTAACATACTATATTTTATTTTTTATAATAATAATAATAATAATAATAAAATATATATATATAAACAATAAATAAATAAACGAATAAAAGAATAAAATAATCAAATAAATATATAAAAACGATAAATAATAATCAAATAAATATATAAAAACAATAAATAATAATCAAATAAATATATAAAAACAATAAATAAAATAATCAAATAAATATACCTTAGCAGGTTCAACATCATGAGTATTATAAACAATCTTTCCATCTTGATCAATAACATACATTTGAAAAGAATTAAATTCAAGATGATTACCCATATAATCACAAGAATTCTTTTCATTATTTTGATTTTCTAAGAAATACATAGCTTTGTCATTATATTTATATGTAAACATCTTTATTTTATCATTAATCCATGTTTCTTTCTTAACTTGAGCTTCATCATTTAAAAGAATATCAGCAATAGAAGCTACAAACTTATGCATCTTTACAAGATGAGAATGTTTGGGCTATATATATATATTTATATATATTAGTTACTATTTCAATTCAATTCAATAAATATATATTTATAATATAATAATACATTCTATTTAAAAATATATATTAAAAAATAATAATAATAAATATAAATATATAGTTCATTAGGCATGGTATCTGAACGAATAAGGACACCATTTGCATATCCATTAGCCATACTATTAGCAGCCCAACGACCATAATGATTCCCTCCAAACCACATATAATAATTATGATAACTACCTCCTCTATCAAACCATTTCATAATAGCATAAGAATAATCCTCAGGAGTTCTAGAATCCCAACCATAATAATCTTCTCTATTACTATTATCCATTCCCCAACCTTCAAACCATCCTTCATTTTCAGTCCAAACACCTGGTTGATCAACAAGAATACGACCTGTTTGACCACCACTCTCTAAATAAGTATCACAATTATTACCATTACAAGCATTAATAGCTTCATCAGCTGTATTACCATTACACATTACCCATGGGATATCAGACTATATATATATATATTACAATAGTTATATTTTTTATTGGAAAGAAATCAATAATATATAAATATAAAAATAAATATAAAAATAAATATAAAAATAAATATATAAATAAATATACTTTAAGTTCCATAGCAAGTTTACCACACCAATTAACATATTCTTTATCACCATTCCATAATTCATTTTCTATCTATATATAAGTAATATATATATATATATATATATATATATATATATAATAAGTTATAAAAATAAATAACAATAAATAATAAAATAAATAATACTAAATAATAAAATATACTTGAGACATCATAATAGGACCACCAACATCAGAAAAATAATCACGAACTTCTTCAACTAGAGTATGCATCCATTTAGCCATATATTTTTCCCAAAGTTCATTAGAAGATCTATAACGAATACCTTCCTTATATTGTAACCAAGAAGGAATACCACCATTGTCCCATTCAGCACAAACATAAGGTCCAATACGCATATTAACAAAGAGACCACGTTCTTTACATTTATCTAAGAAAAGTCTTAAGTTACCACGTCCTTCCCAATTAAATTCACCTTCAATAGGCTCATGATAATTCCAAAAAGTGTAAATTTGTATTAAATTAAATCCATCTTCAACAGCTTGATCAAGAACGGTATCCCACATTTCTATATAGATGTAATACAATATTTGAATATAAAATACTTGAGAATAGAAATAAACAAACAAACAATAATAATAATAATAATAAAAAGGAAATGCTAAAAAAAAGTCAAAAGGAATAATATATACCAGGAGTAGCACGGGGATAATGAACAGAACCAGCAAGGAATAAAGTTCTTCTTCCATTAATCATAAAAGAACGTTTATCCCAAGTAATATTGTAAGGTTTACCTTCTAATTCACTATAATAAATATAGTTTGGATTCTTAACGAGAGCTAAAGCAGCTACAACAAATAGTGCCAACACTAAAAACTTCATTTGACTTTTAAAACAATTAAAAGAAAACAAATAATTTATGTAAAAAAAGTAGTTTTCATCAGGAATAATGTTCTAAAAGGGGATACAATGACGTTATAATGTGTCACATTTTTATGTACCATAACTTTTGTTTTATAAGCGTATTTATTTCGTTACTTCTTTTTAGAAACTGGGACATATCTCACAATAATATCCTTTCCCTATTATTACTCGTGCTTTGTCATCAGCTTTTCTTCTCTTCTATTATTATATTTTCTTTTTTGTTTCTTGTTGAATATTATATAGAAACTTGATGTTTCTTATATCATTATATGAGTTATAAAAAAATAATAAAGAAGAGACTTGATTGTTATTTATTGATGTGAAAATAAAAGAAAACGTTTTTTATGTTATTTCTAACATAACCTGTCAGAAAAGCGGAATTCTATTGGTCAATAAAAGCGTTTTATCCAATTAATTTGATGATATATGACTATGAGAAATTCTATCTGGTTTTCATTTCTGAATTGTTTCTCCAGTTTCTATTGGAAGAACAACATTACTTCTGGATTTCATTCTAGTCTTTCTATGAAAATGAGCAAGATAAACATCAGGGAAATAGATCTACATGATCTAAGAAAGAAATTCTTTCTAGAAATATTAAGACAATAAAAAAGAATGTAAAATCCTTTAGAATTATCAAAAAATGGAATTACTAAACTTAATTTACTATTCTTAGTTTAGTGAATAGAAAATAATGATAGCCGAACAGTTGATATCAATTTAAGAAGGGACTAGGATATACTGAGTGAAAAGAATCGTTTTTTAGTAGTGATTGAAAATATTTTTATGAATTTTTAATATATATATATATTATGTTGAATAGCATTTGAAAATATATAAAATTGAGTAATTTATTGCTTAACGCAAGTTTCAAAAACATTTTTCTGAAACTCTATAGCAATATAAATATATATTTATAAGAAAATGATTATATAAAGGAGATAAGAAATCTAGTATTGTTTGCTATTTGTTATATGTTGTTATTATCTATTTGAGCTTTTATTATTTCTATAATTTGCTTTTTATATTTTAATATACATTCTATAAGATAATATAGATGAAGTATAATAGTTTATGTATCTTTATGTTTTTAAGTGGTGATATTAAAAAATATATATATTCTATATTTTCATATTGAGGAAGTATATATATATCAAATTCATGTATATAAAAATATGATCATCAATATACTTGTTTTGAGTAAATGCTTAAAAAGAAATAAAACAAAACAAAACAGAAATATATTTATATATATATATTTATATATATTCCTTTAGGATGAAGCATGAGATTCTTGAATATGTGTTGCTAATTCTGAATAGAATTCAAATGTTTGATAACAACTAATAAATATATTTTATTATTTATATAAACTTAATAAATATAAAAAAATACTTTGAAAATTGACATTTATAAGGTTTTTCAACACTTATAATATGTGAAGAAGAAATAATAGTTTTTGATTTTGATTGAGTTTTAGAAGGTAAATAATTATTAATTTCCTAAAATATAGATAAAAATAAATAATAATTAGAATATATATATATACAATTTGTTTTTGTTTTATGTTTTTTTGATCTTGTTTATCATAATATATATTGGATTTCTTTATATTATTCATAATATTACCTAGTAATTTTGTATTTCTATAAGAATAAGTATATATAATGAGTATATATATTACCCTGTTCCAATAATAGATCTACGACTTTCAGGTCTATATAAAATCAAAATATATATGAAAATAAAAATAAAATAGAGAAAAAAGAAATAAAAAATAATGAATAAAAATAAAAAATTGATCATACTCATGAATAGCAAATACTTCATATATTTATATACTTTGGACTTATTTGAGAAGGAGAAGAAGAATGGCTATTTATTGATTCATGTATATTGTTAATATTTTCATTATTTAAGTCCTTCTCATAGATATTATTCTTAGATACTATACATTAATAATAAAATATTAAACATATAGTAATAAATACATTGATTTTTATTAAGTATTTCTTGATCTATAGGTGATTCTATACATGATGATTTCGAGTGACTTTTACTATGTGCAGATGATCTATGTATATGATTCGAAGAAGAATAGTTAAGTATATTATTATTCTGATTTCTATAAGTAGTATTTTCATATGAATAAGAATGTTGTGAATCAAGATAGGATCTAGAAGAAGGAGAAGGAGAAGGAGAAGATTTATAGTTATTCTTATCTTTATATTTATCACTAGATTTAGAATTATACTTATCTCTTGATCTATCATTAGAATTATAATTATCTCTATATCTATCTTTAGATTTAGATTTATACTTATCTCTTGATCTATCTCTATATCTATCTTTAGATTTAGATTTATAATTATCTCTATATCTATCTTTAGATTTAGAATTATAATTATCTCTATATCTATAATTATCTCTATATCTATCTTTAGATTTAGATCGATATCTATATTTATCATTATTTCTATCATTATTTCTATATCTATCTCTAGAAGAATGATGATGATGATAATGATGATGAGAATCTGGAGATATATGAACATGCTCAGAAAATTTCTTTAAAGGAGATGAATTTATGTTCAATGAAGATTGAATATTTATAGTAGAAGAATCATTTACTTTATTCTTATATATATATTCTATTTTAGATGTATCATTTCTAATATTTTGTTTTTCTTCTTTAGTTTCTTTCATTTCCTTTGTATCTATCTTAGAATTATTTACTGAAAATATATCTACATTCACTTTTGACCATATTTCTTCTGAACTTGGTATAGATATATTTGTAACTGACTCATCTTTTGTCTGTTTAAGTGGATATAATTGATCCATTTCATCATAAGAATCAAGATCCATTTCCTCTGAAACCTATAGAATAATTCAAACAAATATATATTAAACTAAAAGAAAATGTTTTTAAAAGAAGTAATGATCAATAACTTAATTATACTTTTGAATGGTTCTTTTCATCTAAACTATATATAGAAACATAGGAATGATCGAATAGTATCATAACAAAACATACGTATCGCTTGGTAACTGTATTTGTATTTCTTCAAGCCTATTTACTAATAAAAATAATAAAATAAGGATGTTTACGAGTTGAAAACATTATTGTCATTTTGAATAATGGCCCTATATGAATGAATAACATAATTAAAGTAGTTAATGTACTTCATTTCTTCATAATTATACATAGGTGCTCCTGTTTTTTGTGGGACACTCATTGCTAAAATCAATAAAAATAAGATAAGGACCTATAAGGATAGAATTCAAACACACAAGAAATTTAAATAATAATTGAAAATAATCACGAAAATAAGAATTTGAAACACTAAAAATCCTGTTTTTTTACAAATGAGATTCAATTTTTTTATGTGAATTCTTCTTTGGATCAAAGCATTATTTAATATAAATAATTATTAATATATATATTTCAATGTATATCTGTTTGTAATCTAATGCTTTCAAGTATATTAATATATAGATCATGAGTTCTACCACAAGAATCAACGATAGAAATGCTTATAAATCTAGGAAGATAAGAGATTTGACTCCAAAGTCTGAGCCTCATTTCCAGAATGATTTAGATATTCAAAAGAATACTGATGAAGATTCAAAATCTATGATAACTACAACTAAAGATAGTAGTTCAATATTAGAGACTCCAGAGAGAAAGAGTAGTTATATTCCTGGGAAGATTTCTGTAAAATTTAGGAAAGAAGGAAGAAGTAATCGTTTAGCAAGACTTGCTAATATTGTTACTACTTATAATCCGGATGAAGATAATGATAGCAATCAAGGAGATCTTAATAAAAGTCCTTCTGAATTTACTTTGCAAAGAAAATTGACTCCAAGTACAGCTCATCTAGTTAGTTTTAAGAAAAATGATGCAAATCCATCAAATTTTGATAAATTTGTAAATAAATTGAAAGAAGATAAAGATGATAGTGAAGATAATTATGTAGATTCCGATGATTCATTATTATTTTCAGATAAAAAGAAAATAGTTGATGATGAATCAACTAGTGTTATTTCAAGTGCAACTGCCTATAATAAATTAATAAATAATAATAATAAAGATGGAATAAATATTATTAAGAATGAGATTCATGATAATGAAAATGTGAAGAAATCTTCAAGAAATATGAATAAAGATGAAGATAATGAAGATAGTGAAAATATAGATACATTTGATGAAAATGAGAGTTTACCTACTTTTAAAATGAAACGACCTCGTGGTCAAGCTGTTTCTATTGATATTAAATCTAATAAATCTAATAATAATAATAATAATAATAATAGTATTAATAATAATAATAATAATAATAATAATAATAATAATAATAATAATCAATTACAAAATTCTCCTCCAATAAAAAATCGTGGTCAATCAATATATAGTATTCCTTCTTCAGGTATGTCTACTTTTTCTGATCCTTCCTATTTAAATTTATATAATCAACAACATAATATGAATAATATGAATAACATGAATATGAATAATATGAATAATAATACTAATTATATAGGATCAAACACATCTGTATTTAGTGGATATCCTCAATCTGTTTATTCTATGAATAATATGAATAATATAAATAATCCTCAATCTTCTGATTTATTTAATACATGTAATGGCTCAATAAGTCTATCATATCATGCACCTAATAATAATAATAATAATAATAATACGAATAATAATAATAATATGAATAATAATAATAATATGAATAATAATAATAATAATAATAAATCAAATGGTATATATAAGTCTCCTAACGATCAAATATCTTCAAATGATAATGAGCAATCCAATTTACAACTTAATAAAGATACAAATAATGGTATACCCACATTAAAGCCAATGATTTCTACAACAGCGATATTAGAAGAACCAATTAATTATGATGATATTCCTGACTCAGTTTCTGTTGCTAATAATAATAATAATAATAATAATATTAATACTATATATGATAATCAAAATATGAATATGAATAATATAAATATGAATAATATGAATATGAATATGAATCCTGTGAATAATAATAATAATAATATGAATATTATAAATGATACTAATAGTATGTATACAATTCCTACTACAAACACATCTATGTATATGAATTCTAATAGAATAAATTCTGTTATGAATCCTTATATGAATAATAATATGAATATGAATCCATATCTTAATCCATATTTAATGAATATGAATAATATGAATAATATGAATATGAATAATATGAATATGAATAATATGAATAATATGAATATGAATAATATGAATAATATGAATAATATGAATAATATGAATAATATGAATAATATGAATAATAATATGAATAATATGAATAATAATATGAATAATGTGAATTTAGCAAATCAACAATATTTGATGCAAATTGAAGAATTAGAAAAACGTCGTTTATTGTTAATTAAACAAAAAGAAATTGAAAAATTAAAATTGGAATTAGAAATGCAGCATAGTCAATTATCTCAACAAAATATACAATTACCTTTTAGTCCTGTTTCAAGTGAAAGTATTTATATATAGTTAATATAATCATATATATATATATATTAATTCTATTTTTCTATAGTTAAAAGTTGTTATACAAATAATAATAATATGAATAATAATAATAATAATAATAATATGAATAATATGAATAATAACATGAATAATAATATGAATAATAATATGAATAATGAGAATACATATATTTCACATCAATCTATATATGATACTCCTGCTTCTGTTCCTACTCCTATATTTCCACCTCCTTCTTCTTCTTTTCTTCCTCCTATATCTACTAAAAATATAAATAACAATAATAATATAAATAATAATAATACTATAAATAATAATAATAATATAAATCAAAATCAACCTAATATAATGAATGATACTACAATGTCTATTCAAAATTTTAATACTACCTATTCAAATAATAGTTCTGTTTCTCCATATTATACTAATAATACACCTAATAATATATATATAAATCCTACAGATAATAATTCTATTAATGCTTATCCTTCAAATTCTTCTTCTTCATATAATAATCAAAATATGAATGAAATTATGAATATAAACTCAAGTACTTTTTTATCATCTGGTATTTATATATACTATTTTATTAATATATTACTTATATAATAGATATTAACCAAAACCAACAACAATTTGAATCTACTTCTTCATTTAATAATCCTTATTCAAATGATAATGCGTATATATTTATAATTATATAATTATATATATTTTTAATTTTTATTAGGACATATCAAATTGAACCAGGAAATGTAAATATATATATATATATATTTATTAATTTAAATTTAAAATAAATATGAATATATAGCCACTTATAATGACTCCAAAATCTAATGTTGATGATGAACTTATTGTATATCTATATATATCTTATTATTATTGTATAATAAAATAATAAATATAATATATATTTAGAATGAAGAGAAAAAACAAAGAAGAGAATTGTATATATATTCTTATTGTTATTCTATATATATTTATTAAATATTTAAAAGTATTATTGTTACTATATTGTATAGTATTGATTTATATGTGAATCATTTGAACCCTGAAGAAAGACACAGGGGTGAAGAAATTAAACAACATGTCGAAGACAATGAAAATCAAATAGATATTATCGTATATATATATTTCTATATATTATTATTATATTATTCTTTTTAAAAAATAATATACTTTTATTTAATAATTATGATTGTTATATTATTTGAATAATGATGATGATTATTATTAATATAGATACATGATATTGAAACAATGAAAGAACAGTATGTTTCAAGAGTCTTAGAAAAAATCAATTCTATTCAATCTTGTATAACAGAAGTTGAATCATCGTTAAATAGTTTAGAAAAAGAATATTTACCTTCTACACAAATTGTATATTTATTGTTATTTCATTATTTATTATTTATTATTTATTATTTATTATTTATTATTTATTATTTATTAATTATTAATTATTATTTATTAATTATTAATTATTATTTATTAATTATTAATTATTATTTATTTATTAATTATTAATTTAATTATCTTTATTAAGCCTTATATATTGAATAGTTATTTGCAAATAATCAGCAGGATGTTATAAATAGAAGAAAAACATTAAGAGATAATTTTACTGAGGAAATAAATGAAGCTACAAATAAAACAAATGAACTTATTATTGATTCTGTATACATTTCTATACTAGTTTTAATACATTATTTATATATAGAAAGTTACATTATTTGATCGATTTTTAAAGTCGATGGTAAGTAAATTTTCTATTTATTATTCCTCGTTACTCAATTATATACATTCATTTAATCAACCTCCTAATAATGATGATATAATTGAAGACATACATGAAAATAATAAATATCATTATAATAATCATAATAATGATGATGAAGATGATGATGACGACACTATTAACTAATATAATTATTTATTTATTTATTTATATATCAATCTCTATTTTTGTTTCTATTTTATTTGGATGTTTCTATATTGATTCACTAGTATATCGTTTCTTATTGATTCACTAGTATATTGTTTCATTTTTTCCATTTTTTAATATTTTTCTTCAATTTTTCATTTTTCTTTTATTATAAAACTCGTCAATACTATTATTATAGTACAAATGTGCTTAAAACTCATAATTGAATATGGTTCGTATTGAATCAAAATTAGTTTTGCTAATTTTTAAATCAAATGTTTCGTTGAATAACTAATGAACAGTCCCTTCCCTCACTTTTGTGACAGTTGTCATGACAATAGTTGACTGTCACTTTCACCCAGACTTAATTTGACTTAATCATAAAAATATAAAACTACACTGTCAAAAATAAATATTTTGTCACAAATTTTGGTGACAATTGCCATATGGCAAAAAAAAAAAGGGCCTCAGGGAAGGGGCTGCTAATGAACAACTACAATATTTCTTATTCTATTTAGATTAAATGATTGGACTAAAATATAGAAATAGCCAATAAAATACGTTAATAAGTTCAGAGTGTCCAATATATTTTTGATATCATCTTTTCTATATATGAGAATTTCTTTCTTTGCTTATGATCATTATATCCGATCGTCTATATCATGCCTTTTCTTATAAATAATTCATATATAAAGTATGTTCTTGAGATCATTCTGTGAGTTACTTGATCCATATGTTTAGTTACTGCTGTATATATTATATTATTCTATAGTACGTTGGTTCTAGTGATCATTGCTTTATTTCTGTTTCTTATTATTACAACTGATTCACCATCCAAAATTATTCTTAGTAGTTTCATGATTTCTCATTCTTCTATTTACTCAAGCAAGGACACTCTGAATGTAGTGAAAAACAAACCACGAAATATCTATCATTATTTTGATCATTATCCTATTAAGCCTAAAAATTCCAGTTTCCCAATTCGTCCTACTCTTATTATTGTAATTAAAACAAAGAAGATAACAGAAAAAACACTTGAATTATCAATATTGAATTCTATTCATATAGATCGTCAACAAATCTTTATTATTCAAACAAATTCTCCAAATGAATCTCAATATTTTCCCTATGAATCTACAATTTGTTCTAATATTTCATTTCCTTATTGTATCTACACAAATTATGATCAAACTGATAATTTTTCTTTCTTTTTATCAATTTTTTATCCTTCAGATTATGTTTTATATATAGATGAAGATCAATTAACTTTAGATATAAAAGAAAAATTAACTAATGAATGGCTTACAAATGCAATTAATTCTATTGAAACTAATGATATTAATTTATTTTCTTGTTCATTAACAGTCAATTATTTTTTTCATAGAAATTATATTCAAATGAATGCATGCTTATTGATGAAGCAAGCATTAATTCGTAAAATACTAAGTTATACATCTATTAATAAAAATATTATAAGTATTATAGATTATATTCCTTATTTCTTTCAAATAGAAAATAAAACTATGTTTTATGATTCATTTATTATTAGTAAAACATATCATCCCATGACTTATCCTTCTCTTCTTCCTCAAGTTTTTAAATGTACTTATAATAATGATAATAAAAGTGATAATTCACTTACTTTATTATTACCTATATATAAGAGAATAACTTCTATAAATATACTAAATCTCCTAGAAAAACAAACAAAGAAACCAGATATTATTATTATATTACAAAATTTACATTATATAGAATTTCCAAAAGAAGCGTTTCTTAATCGAACTATGCCTACTTATTATATATGGTGTAGTAACTGGAATAGTAAATATCATATGAAAACATTCTTAGCTTCTCTATTTACTACTACATTTGCAATGACAACCGATGATGATTATTATATTGATGATTATAATGCTATTAATAATACTTTATCTTTATTAAATAAAAAAGAATCTATGTATGGTGTTTGGGGAGGAATGAATTTAAGAGATATTAATGATCAACATTTTTCAAATGTAAAAAGAGATCATAATTTAGTAGATCATGCTGCATATATAGTATTTTTTAGACCTAGAATGTCTAAAATAAACATGAGATATAATCAAGCTACTTATTATGCTGGAGAAGATATTGGTTTAGGAGCTATTAATTATTTAGAATGTAATACTACTAGTTATATAACTAACTTTCGTTCTCATAATCATTCAGATGATGAATTTAGATCAATTATTCAAAATGATGATACAATGATTGTGAACAGTTATAAAAATATAACTAATCCTAATAATACAAAATTCCTTGTTAATATGAGTTATAATAAGATTTATAATTATTATTTAACTATTGGATTCAAAAGCTATTTCTATCGAATATCAAATGAAACTGTTACTAGTACTCATAATGCTAGGTTACCCATTGAATTTTAAGAAATTATTTTTCTTCTTATTCAAGATGCTATTGTTGTAAATATTCTACTATCTTGCTATATATAAAAAGAACTTATATATAAAAATATATCAATTTAAAATATTTAAAGAGTATTTTGATTATACTTCTTTATAATTATCATTCTTTTTTGAGTAATCAAGATTTAAAAGTTATTTTGAGAAATAACTACAATATTTGCCGACTTTTGTTACTTATATAAAAATATAATTGAGAACTATGTATCACGATGAGTACATAATTTAAACAAAATCACAAAATCCGTTTATTTACAATAATAATAACAATTCTTAAAAATTATATCATTCAATAAGCAGTCAAAGGACGACTAAAACTATAAAAATAATATTTTTATTTGTTATAGTATGAAGTCAAAAATTCTTAATTATTCGTGTTTATGAAGAGAAAGTCTGTAAATAAAACTAGATTACCGTAATTATCAGAGACTTCATGGGATTCACTTTGTTTTTTTTTTAAACAGTTGATGAGTGACGTAAGTAGAATTTTTTTGAAACACAAAAAATTATGGTGATTTGTTGATAGATGCTTTAATTCTCTATTGACTAACGCTAATCATGGAAACTTCACCTCAAGCTATCGTATACTATATAGGGTTTCTGATAACCATTATATTTATCATATTTCCTATGTCCATTACAATTAAGAAACGAAAAATCACATTAGATTATTCAAATATGCCTATTATAATTGTTCTGATCCTTACCCTAAGTACTTGCGTGCCTATTGAAGTTTTTATTCGTGGTATTTTAGGAAAATATTCTCCATCTTTTGCTTCTGATGTTAATAGTTCTAGTGAACTTGTGCCATTAACTGTTATTATCTTATTTTTATCGTTGGCATATGTCTGTTTGTCTGCTGATGATACTGGTCTTTTTAAATTTGTTGCTAATAAGCTTGCTGTTCTAGCTCTGAAATCAAAAGATCCTGATATTGTAGGTTTAACTTGTTTCTATTTATTTTCAGCTATTTTTACGCTTGTTACAAGTAATGATATTGTTGTATTAACATTAACTCCAATTATTTTACAATTTATCTCTTCAACAAAATCAAAAGGTCTTCTTCCACTTCTTCTTGCTCAGTTCACAGCTGCTAATTCATTTTCTGCTGGTTTATTAAGTGGTAATCCATCAAATATTATTCTTACTTCTGTATTTAGAATCGATTTTATTACATATTTAAAGAATTTACTTTTACCTGCTATTGTTTCAGGTCTTGTTATCTATATTTATTGCTATATTTTATCAAAATCAATTAATTCAAAAAAATCCAAAATTATTCCTCATAAACAAATATCATCAACTGTTTCTATTGATATAATAGCAAATAATAAAGATAATAAAGATAATAAAGATAATAAAGATAATAATAATAAAGATAATAATAATAATATTACTAATAATAATATTGAAAATAGTGATAAATTAGAAATTAAAAATAATGAAAATATAATTGTCTCCTCTTCTACTGTTATTCCTCCAACAGCATCTCCTTCTATTACTACACAAACAATAAAATCAGAAGATAATAATAATAAAAATAATATTTCAAATTCTATAAAAATTGAAGCTAATAAAAAATTAGTAAAAGGTGAATATTTATCAGGTAATGCAAAAGTCTCTATTTTCTTGGTTATTTTACTTTTGGTTTCATTCATTTTATCTTCTCCTATTCAATCAGCTTATCCTAGTTTTGAAATATGGTATGTTGCTGTATTTATGTTAGTAATTACTTTAATAAAAGATATTCTATTTAAATGTGTTGACCATTCTTTATCTATATGGACTATTATTACTAAATTACCTTGGAAAGTACCTCTTTTCTTATTTGCTATGTTTATATTAGTAGAAGGAGGTGTTTATTATGGATTAATACATGATATCGCTTTATTATTAACGAATTATATTGTTATTCCTGGATTACAAAATTATGGTGAATATCCTATTGTTTTATTTTTTATTATACTTACTTGTATTGCTTGTTGCATTTTTAATAATTTACCTGCTACTATAGTGTTATCACGTATTTTAAATGAACCTATTCTATTAGAAGCTCTTGGTAAAACAGGTACTTTAGTTGTATATGCTACTTCAGCTGGTACAAATTTTGGTGCTTGTATATTACCTCATTGTGCATTAGCAGGATTAATGTGGTCTTCTATGATTGATGATAAACAAGTATTAAAGAAAATATGGATACACGGAAGTATATTATGTTTATTAATGTGCTTTGTTTGTACGGGTATTCAAATGCTTCAAACATTATAAAAAAATATATATATATTTTATAATATTTTATATAGTTTTTTTTAAACAATGAGTAACCTATTTTATATATATATATATATATTTTGATTTTATATACTTTTTTCTTCATTTAATTCTATTTTTATTATACATATAACTTGTGTTTTTTTTGTTAATATTCTATAACTTTTATAGGTTGTTCTTAGTATATATATATTGATATATATCTATATGTAACAACTGTTCATTCTTTAGAAATGTTATTAAATCAATTTTACTCTTTATTTTTATTATTTTGTTTTATATTGTTGTTTTTTTTTAAATATATATTTCCACATTAATTAAATACATATCTTTTTAATGTTAACAATACAATATTTAAAAAAAAGCCATAAAACAAAGTTTAATAAACATATTCAGAGAATAAGTGTTTTCATTGATGGAACAATAATAGATATAAAAAAAGAATGGAAACTAAATATATAGAAAAGAAGAGAAAAAAAAAGAAATCTAGATGATAATAATAATAATATAAAAGAATTGTTTATAACAATAACGTTAATTATATATGAAAAAAAAATGTAATGTTATATATTTTAATGAGAAGAATCAACTTCATCACCATTCTCATTGATTTTACTAGTTTCTTCTTCAGGTAGTTCATGTTCATGAACTGGATCTGTTTCCACTTTTTCTCCTTTTTCTTCTTCTTCAATAATAGTAATAAACTGACCATTTAAATCTGCATTAATATTAGTTAAGACAGATTCAGTCAATTTCCAGAATTCAGAAGCAAATGGTTTTTCACCTAACTATATTAATAATATATTATAGAATTCTTTTTTATATTTAACATAATAATAATATAATAATATAATATAATATAATATACATCATATACATTAAAAACACCAATATAATATAATTCCTTTAAGAGAATAAGAAGTAAACGTTCATTTTCTTTCATTAATGTACTTTCTTTAACGCTTATACTCTCTACAAATTGGAAGATACTTAATGTCTATATATATATATAAATGTATAGTTAATAATAATTTTTAGATTTATATTTATAAATTATTATTATTATATAAATATACTTGATCCCATATTTTATAGAAGTTTTCATTCATAACAATACTTTCTAATCTATAAGTAAGTATATTCACCATAACTACTAAAGCGAGGGAAACGACAGGATTAGCAGGAATACGAGATACACGATAACGTAATACACTATTCGGATTTCTATATATAGGATTATATATATAGGATTATATATATAGGATTATATATATAGGATTATATATATAGGATTATATATATAGAATTATATATATATAGGATTATATACATAGGATTATATATATAAATATATATATACTCTTTTACGCCAACAATATCCATAAGAATATCTTTTAACGTTGGATGAAGCACGTGTAAAATACAATTACACCATTGGTCACTATTTAATAAATTTGTTCTATGATCCAATAACATCGACTATAGTATAATAATAATAATAATAATAATAATAATAATAATAATAATAATAATAATAATAATAATAATAATAATAAATATACATCTAATGCTTTTAATGCCTTCATTCGCACTTGAACACGTTTATCGTTACAAGCTGTTGTAACTGTACGAAGAACAGAAAACCATGAATTCGTCCAAGTAATATCTTCATTTGTTTCTGATTGTAATAAACACATAATATTATTATGTAAACAAAAACAATAATCTAATATATCCATTACCATAGTAGCAGAAACATAAGTAGTTTGTATAAATATCGTAAGAGTAGAAGCAAATGATATAGGAATACATTGTTTCAATTCTTCATTAGTAAATATATAATGTAATGTCTGATAATTATAACTATATATAAAGAATAGAATATAGAATAGTATATAATATAGAAATAGTATATATATTATATAGAAATAGAGAAAAAAAAATAAAAATAATAGATATTATAGAAATAAAGAATATTATAGAATAAAGAATAATATAGAATATATAATAATATAGAATATAGAATAATATAGAATATAGAATAATATAGAATATATAATTGACAGTATTAGGTAGATTAGCACAAGCGTCAATAATCTTTTGCATTTCTGCCCAATGGCCTTGGCTGGATATATATATACCTTTATGAAGGAATAACTATAGAAATAAATAATAAGTTTATATAATACATATCAAAGTAAGTAAGATTATATATATATATATATATATATATATATATACTTGATATAATCCCGAAGTTATTTGAGGAGCAATTGCAATAAAACAATCACGATTAATCATAAGAAGATGAGATAAACATAATAATAAATCTTCACCTTGTTCATCGTTAATAATATAAATACAAAGACGGAATATCATTTCTACTAACTTATCTACTTCTAATGACGCACTCTCCGTCGATTTAAACACTTCATCAATATACTTTTGTATATCAGGCCAAACAAGAGTATATCGTTCTTTATTCTTAATTAATATTTCAGTTAATAACTGAATACAAAAAACTTTGGTGAATTGACAAGCAATAACTCTTGACTATATATATAATTATTATTATATATATATATATATATATATACAGAATTATAAGGTTCGCCAGCTACACGATTATCCATTTCTATATATATATATATATATAATTATATATATATATATACAATTAAATATAATTATATATATATACGATAAGGTGTTTTACACATTTTAAGTATAGCTTTAGTAAATAGATCTAACGTGACTCCTGACCAATTTGTAGTTTGTTCTATAAATATATCTAAACGACATTTATTAATACACTCAAATGCCTATATATACATAAATATATATATAATATTAAATATTAAAAAAAAATTATTAATAATAAAAAAAATATTATATATAATAAATTAAATACAATAAGCAAAAGAAAAAAAAAATATATATATATATATATATATACAACTTCAGCTAAGAATATATGTTGTTTGTCTCCAGTTTCATTATCAATAATAGTATCTGTATTAATATCTTCAGCTTCATTTGGATATATAGTAATAGTAGTACCTTGTTTATCATTATGTATATCTCTTTGTTTTAACCATTTTTCTAATTCTAAGGGTAATGCAGATATTGTAGCTAATGCTATTTCTTTAGTCGAAATAGTATTCCGTGTATCTGTGGGGGGTCCATTAACAGGAGAACTAGTAGCATTTACAACAGCAGTAGTAGGTGAAAGAGTATTATTAGTATTACTATTATTATTATTATTATTATTATTAGCATTATTATTATTAGTATTATTAGTATTAGTATTAGTATTATTAGTAATAGAAGTAGGTAGTTTATAGGTATAGAGATGAAGAGGAACAATTGATAATGATGACTGTAATAAGGATAAATTATTCGAAAATAAAGCAAACCAATAAACTGGAGATAAAGGTAATTTTTGAATTGATAAATCTTCTTTGATTTGTTGTTGGTTCCAAGAGAGTAATTTATTCACAAGATTTGAATCTAAACTCTTCATAGCTTCCGTATTAATACTATTAAATACAAAACTATAGAAAGCTTGTCGTTCTACAGGTGTAATAAAATCAACATCTGATTCTCTGTATAGAGCAGAAGGGAGTAATCCCAGGAAGAATAAATGAATTATACATTGTAACTATATATATAAATTATTATTATGACTAAAAAAAATTATTACTATAAAAAACTTATTTTAATAATAATTATATATATATATTAATAATGATTATGGGTAAAAAAAATAATAATAAAAGTAAATAATTCTTTTGATAATAATCTAATTATATACGACTTTATCCCAGCTCTTTTGAATATCATTAGGTAATTTACGAATAACTCCAAAGAGAGTTACTAATGACATTTGACAACTAGGTTTTGATCCAAGACGATATACAAAATGAATAGGATTATTGATATTTTGACTATCTATATATTCTGTAGGAAGAGAAGAATATTTAGATAATAATGTTATAATTTCATCCATAATTACCTATATATATATATATATATATATAGAATTATTTATTTATAAAGAATAGATACTATTCTAATTAGAGAAAATAAATATATATATATATATATATATATAATAAAAAGAGAATAATAATAAATATAATATTAAATATATACATTCATATTATAATGACTAGCTATATGTGCACAAGTAATAAATCCATCTCTGGCATATTCAAGACTATATCGATCATCAGTAGCCTCTAATAATGCTCCTGCTGAGGATAATACCATTGGCCAAATTATACTAAATATATCACGATCATACCTATATATATATTATTATTATTATTATTATGTTATTATTATTATATTTAAGAATGTGATCATAAAAACTATAGTATAAAAACTATAGTATATATATATATATATACATAGCTTGGAATTCTTTATGATTAACATCTTCCTATAAATTTATTAATATTAATAATAATATATAATATATATATATATAATATATACAATAAAATCTTCTTTCTTATGACAAACCAGATATTTATTTTCTTGAGTTCTACTTAATCTCATTATATTAGCCCATTGCTCAGGACGAAGAACATTCGATGTTATAGAAGACTATATATATATATTAATAAATAATAAAAAATAGTAAAATTAAAAAAAATATATATATTGTATAAACAATGAAAAATAAGATATAAAAATAGTATAAAATAAACATAATAATAATATATATATACTTCTTCAGAAGTAAGAATTTGCTCACTAGCAATACTTTTATAAATATCTTTTAAGAATTCTTCAGGTAATTCTTTGCCTTTATTTAATTCACCATACGATTTATTTAATTTGACAAAATCTTTTAATTGCATTTTACGCTCAGGTTTCATGTAAAACATTATATTAAGGATATATATATATATTTATTTATTTACATATATATATAAAAGGATATATTAGGATTATGTAAATCTGTATTTAACATAATAATAGAAAAACAAAGACAATAACTATATATATATATATTCATAAATATTGAAATGATTCTTTGAAAAAAATGAATTGATATATATATATACGTAACATCTGGATTAATAAGATATTCATGATCACTTGTTTGTTCATATGCATAATTAGCAAAGGTCTATATATATATATATATATATATATATATATATAGGTCAATTATATTGATAATACAACAGTATAAAATAATATATATATATATATACTTCCATAATACGATCAATTTGTTGTGCTTCTCCGGGTAAACGGAATGTTTCTAAGAACATTCTTAAAGCATTTAAAATACATATATCTTTAAAATCAAATGTAGCTACAAATTCTTTTAGAACTTCGATATTAAAATCATTATTCTTTCCTAAATATTGACCTACTGATGGTTTATCTAAATTTGGTGTAAAACGTAAAATATGAGCTAAATCTAGAGCTGTGGCAGGATTAGGAATAACACCTATATATATATATAGAGTATTATAAATAATATAATTATAATTATAATTTATATTATTATAAAAATGTAAAATGTAATAATAAAATAATAATAAAGAAATAATAATATATATCTATATATATATATATACCTGCTTCTTGTAAGTATTTAATACCTAGTTTTGGATCACTATTAAATATAGTAGCACCTTTTAATAAGGTTCGTTTCTTTAATTTCTTTTGCCATAATATTTGAGCAGATTCATGATGACGACGTGTATCTGATAATATTACTTCTATATATATATATATATATATATATATATAATTCTTATTACATTTTTAATTCTTATTAATGATATAAAATAAATAAATAAATAAATAATAATAATAACAAAATAAAAATAAATAAATAAATAAATAATAATACTAATAATAACAAAAAATAAATAAACAAATAAAATAATAATACTAATAATAACAAAATAAAAATAAATAAATAAATAAATAATAATATAGAATAATAAATACTATTAAGAGGTGTAGGATGTTGAAGTTCGTTACATCGAAAGTCAATATGTTTAATACCGCTATATAATATACGAAGAGCAACACGAGGAGCAGTAGAACCAGTAATTAAGCTATCTTTAACTGTCTCATTCAACTATATATATTATATTATGAAATAAAAAGATTATTATTCAATAATATAAATTGAAATAAATATAAAAATAAAATAAATAAATATAATAAATATAAATATATACAGCATTATAGAGTGATTCTAATAAATCTTGTCTTTGACTATCACAATCATAATTAACATACATATCAATAAGAAAAGAAGGATCTGCAAATATATCTACTAATGTTTCTAATACTAATTCTTCAAATAATGGATTTGATTGTTTCATTTTTAATCCCCATATAATAACACGTTGAAAAAATACTTCTTGTTGTAATTTCATTCGAGATCTTAATACAGTTGAAATAACCGTGAATATACGCATACATTCAGTAACAATATCATAACTAGTACTTGATCTTTGTATAAGCATAATAAGATGTTCAAAGATTTCATCAGATATAAGATGTAATATTTCTGGTATATGTGTTAATGTCGTTCCTGCAGTTTCAATTCCAAGACGAATTAATCGAATACACAGTAATAAAGAATCACTTGATTCTTCTTTAGATAAACCTACACCCATGGCCTATATATATATATATATATATATATTATTCTATTAAAATATAATATGAACAATAGTATTAGTTAATATTAATTAATATATAAAAATAAATTTAAAAAAATTGGTATTAAATAGTATATAATAAAAACAATCAATATATACATTAGGATTTATTCTTGTTGTTAAAAATGTTAATATTTTCGCAGCAATAGACACACCATAAGGTTTTGAAGTATCATATTGTATTTCTTCTTCCTATTTATATAATTATTATTGAAGATATATAATATATAATATATAATTAGTTGAGTATATATATATATATTATATGTATATACATTGGGAGGTATAGTATAATCATCATCAGCAAGGTGAAAGGAGAGACGAAGACATGGATCTCTCTTAGGTCTATATATATATATATATATATATATATATATTATTATTATTATTATTATTATTATTATTATTATTATTATCTTTAAAAAATTCCATAAATAAAAAATAAAAAGAAACTATTAAAACCTATATATATATATATATATACTCAATTTCAGTTGTTTGAATATAAACATCATCTTCTTCAGTGACTTCTTTATCTTCTTCTTTTCCTTCTATTTGTTGTATATCTTTATTATTGATAGTACTCATCTTTCTATTCTTTTCTTGTTTAGCTAATTGTTCTATAGTAATACTATCTTGTTCTTTTTCAGTCATAACAACACCTTTATAAAGATGACGAAATATAATACATGTTATATCATTTAATAAACGCTCTGCTATACGACGTAATACAGGAGAATATCCAGGCTATAAGTATAGAATTATTATATTTATAAATTATTATTATAAAATTGAATTAAGTATAGAATTATTATAAAATTGAATTAATTATATTAATAATATAATAATAAATAATATAATATATAATAAACTATATTAATAATTTAAAAAAATAATTAATATAATATATAATAAATCATATTAATAATAAATAAAATAAACAATATAAAACAAATAATTCAAATACTTCTTGAGAGCTAGCAAAAACAGTATCAAAAATCATCCAAACATCTTCATCTGATAATAGTCGACCAATAGGAAGAATGATAGAACTACGTAATAAATCAAGCATATGTACTAATACAACTTCATCTTGATTCCGATCAGTGGCTTCAAATCGGCATTTAGCTACAGCTTCAAGCATTGTACTCATAGCTTTGGATACATTAGGAGAACTTGCTGATATAATACCTACATGAAGAAAAGAATCTATAGCCATTAAAATTGAATCTACAATATAACCAGTAACTGAAGGACTTTTCAGTGTTTCAATAAAAGGAGCTAATAAAACTTCAGCATCCATCACCGTTGGATCTATAATCAAATAAATAAAAAATAAATAAATAATATCCATTTTAAAACAAGTTAAAGAAACACAATGTAAAAACAAATTGCAAACATTAAATAAATAATACTTTTTCTATTGAATAGCAATACAAATAATAATAAATCTATATACCTAAATATTTTTCAGTCATTTTATTTCTTAAATCAGAGAATTTTCTATAAATGGTTTGATCATTACTATCAATTTCATTGATATCAAATTCATCAGACCAACTTGAACTTTGTTTCAGACGATTCAAAACCGTTCGAATCTCACCATTGACAATATTATGAGCTAACATTGTTGAGTTCTATAGTATACAATAATTATCATCAGAATCAAATAAAATAATCATAAAAAAATAAATACTTGATTAAGTGAGAAGAAAAAACAAATTATTCATCAAATGTCTTTGGAAACAGAGTTTTTACTGAAAAAAAATAAATTTTTAGTGAAACTAAATGACGATTTCATGATTATTTATGTACTGAAGAATTATTCTTTTTTTATTCGTATAGAAGTATATATTTTAAAGTAATATTAATATTAAATGAATAAAGAACAATTTACGATAGTGAATCAAAGATAAGAGCTTTTATTTAAGGTTATTAAAAAATTATTCATACGTGTTTATAATTATTTATAAGGAATAAGATGTTTTATTATGCTACCATAGTGTTTCTGATGTAATAAGGTAGTAATTTCAACATTATAATAATAGATTTTGTATTCTTGCTCTTTTTTTATGTTTAAAATCTAAAATAGAATTCACAAGCTATTTAATCATGATATTTCTAAGTGATAACAATGATAGCGGAAATCAAAATAGAGTTATGAATAAAATAGTAATCAATAAGATATGTTATTAATAAAGTGTCTATATTCACGTCTATATCTGTTATCCTTTCAATATATTTATAGTCAAAATTAAATGTATACAATGACAATAAAAGCAAAAAGGAAAAGAACACAATGGAAAAGTTTGAAAAACCGTAAAAGAAAAAGGAAAATGTCTGTAAAAAAAAATCTCTCGAAAATATTTTTTGATTCAAACAAAAACTTGTATAATGTCATCACGTATTTGGATTTATATAATGTAAAATTATATGTAATATATATAGAAGAGAAGCAAGGTGAGGTTGTTCCACAAGAAACGTATTTTTTCATAATTATATATTTTTGGTATCGTTATATAGTCCCATTGAATCTAAATACAACGTTCTAAAGGGATCTAAGCATAGCAGACTTCCTCGATCTGGATTGAATGCTAAAGGTTATAAGACAATGAAATCTGTACCTCCACGATTTGATCAACAATTAATGGAGACTAGATTGGAAGAAAGTATGAATTGTTGATTATATGTAATTTAATATTATTTTCTTTAGAATGTAAAAGTATTGAACGAACCATGGAAGAAAGTATTTTTTATACACAATTTTTCTATTATATGTTGTTCTCAGACTGTTATTTATATTGATGATTAATGTTTTATGTATATAGATAAAATAAAAATTATTCTTGTTGAAGCGAATCCATCAATTCCTCCAATAAAACAAAGTTCAAAGCCATTTAAAGAATTAATTTCGGATGCATTACAGCAATATCAATCTGTTAATTCCAAGTAATTTTTTTGTTCTGGTGATAATCACTTTATTTCTTTTTTTACACTTTTCTCATATGTATAGTTATTTTTAATATAACTATATATTTTTTTTAATTTATATTTTTAAGCATGTATATATATATTTTTTTTGTTTTGCAAAGAATTGGTTACATGATAGAAATCTTTGTTTTTTTTTTTTATTTTTATTTTATATTTATTATTTTATTTAAACATAAATCATAATAAACGACGTCATTTAAAGATTTTTATTTTCTTTTAAGATATATACACAAATAATTGATAATAAAGGCAAAGTACAATTTATAAAAAATAAAAGAATAGCTATATTGATTATAAATCAACTTGTATAAATATATATATGATATATAAAATATATATAATTTAGATTAAAGAATAAAAACTAGCAATTACATATAAATACCCAAGAAAAAAGAAATAAACAAGAAAAAAACAATTCTATAAGATAGAATAAATAAATATAGATATATATAAAGAATTGAGTATAAATTAGGATTCTAATGATAATAATAGATCTAATGAGTCATACATATCTTTAAAGAATATTTTAATTAATTCATTACAATTTTGTGATTTATTTTCGTTCATTAATAAAGGTAATAAGAGATGATAGCAGGAAGATATAGTTGTATTTAGTATATGATAAAGTCCTAGAATAAATATATCGAATATAAATAGAAATATATTTTAATTCTGAATATTGATATACAACATAAATAATATTATAGATTTATTTATATACTTAATTCTTCATTGGTTGATTCTTTTCTTTGTGAACTAAAAAATTATATATATATAATAAACATAATAATAGAATATTAATAAAAGAAAATTGAATAATACTATAATAAAATAAAAGTAACCCTATAATTATATAATAAATATATATATATATATATATTAATTCAAAACTATTTGTGTTCAATAAGATATTATATACTGTTGTAAATATAATAATTTTGTGGATAATGTTGAATGTAATAGTAATATAATACCATTAAAAGGAGCTAATAAGCTTTGTAAATAGGTATAATCTTCTTCACATAACTGAAACCCTACTTTATATATTATTATTATTATTGTTATTATTAGTATTATTATTATTAAATAAATATTATAAAACAAATGTTTTCATATTAATATTATTAAATAAATAATATTAATAAATAATTAATAATATTAAATAGATTATATATATATATATTAGAAAAAGAATAAGAATTAAAAAATATATAAAATACAATATATACTTGGATTAGTGAGTTCTAATTGATTATGTATATTATTAGCTAATAAAGATAGAGTTTGTGTAATATGATTTATAGAAGATTCTGTTAGAGGTAATTGAGAATCAGGAATGGCATAATATAATAAAGAAGAAGAACCTACTAAAAACTCATTCGTATTATATAATATCACCTATACATGTATATATATATATAATTAAATAGATATACAAATTGTAATAAAGATTCAATTCTATGCTTTATCGCATTATTACTACATATATAAGTAATGAAATCTGGTAAAAGGTATTGCAAAAACCTTAAAAATAATAATATAGCATCTTCCTATATATATAACATTCATATAATTTTATTATATTAAGAAAACTAATAGTATTATTGATATGAGTTTAAAAAATATTTATAATAATATAAATAATTATAATATAAATAATTATAATATAAAAAATTATAATATAAAAAAAATAATATTTAAGAATAGAGTAATACAGAGAATGCTTGAATATCTTGATTTCCTTTTAATATTCCTTCTAATAAATCGGGAATACTATCAAATACTTCTACCCTTAATAATACCACACTTGCCTATATATATATATATTAAATATAGATATAAGATTAATGAATACTCATTGAATTCTATATTAATATATGATTATATATATATAATAAATTAATGAATAGAATATTTAAATAAAACTGTATCATCAATATTTTGTTATTAAAATATATAATATATATACATTTTGAAATTTATTGAAGATACAATAAGATAGATATTTAACACATAAAATAAATAAAGATTCAGACAAAGTATTCTTCAATATATCAAAAATACGTCTATAAACATCTTTATATTGAAAGATAGTCCATGATTGTATTTCTCGATCTATATATATATATATTTATATTATATTTATATTATATTTATCTTTATATTATCTTTTTATTATTTTTATATTTATTATCATAAATA
This sequence comes from Blastocystis sp. Blastoise, assembly GCA_039096225.1. Taxonomy (NCBI): domain Eukaryota; class Bigyra; order Opalinata; family Blastocystidae; genus Blastocystis; species Blastocystis sp. Blastoise. The sequence goes on from JBBPEB010000004.1 coordinate 263,998, forward strand.
TATATAAAAAATAAAATAATTTATATACATTCATTATTAATAACAATTTGATAATAGATAGTAAGTATATATTGAATTATATCAGTATTATTCACAGTCATAAATAAATTAATGATTTGACTTGGTATATAATCATGATTTACGACATAAGGAAGGGTTTCAGAATGTAAAGAAATATTCATTAGAATTCCACAACATACCTTTTGTTAATATATATATAAATAAAAAAGAAAAAAATAAGTAAAAAAATACTTCAGTGAGTCGTTCAGAAATATCTTCATTCAATTTTGTACTGATCATATCAAGGATATTATTTTTCATAAGAATTCTAAAGAGGAATAATCAATTATAATATTTATTAAACAAATTAACACATAAATAAACGTACTGCAATGAACCCATTCTTGTCGACTCATCCCATATCATACATCCAGCAGCTACAATAGGATCATTCTCTTCAAATAATATATTCTGATAATCTTGTGACTGAACTGTGCAATTTGTTTTTTCTCTATTGAAAATAGATATATATTCATCAAGCTCCATTGATATGCTTTCTGTTTCTTATAACAAAAGGAACTATAAATGGAAAAACGTAAACAACAGAAACGACAAATATTTTTTAAAATAATAATTTGCCTTAAAATTAATGACTTTTTCTGAAAATTCTTACAAACAATTTTATTTAACGCACTCATTATTTCTTTTAGTAAACATTCTCAAATATCGATTCATTATTAATTATATTTTATTTTATGCAGGCGATTCTTCATCTTTCTTCTATTTATGCAAAACAAACAGTTCAAAAGTAACATTTACTGTGACAATTATCTTCTTTTATATATTTTTTAAGTAGATGCTTTGTGAAATCAATAAGTAGAGCATCCACTATATTTATGAACAACACAAGTGTTCAAAGACGTTTTTTCTCAGATGTCAAGACTAATGATAATAATAAAAACGATACCTGTAAGTCTGAATCCATAAAGAAAGAAACATCATCTTCTGCTACAGTTGCTCCAAGCTCTCCTAGCACAATTAACGTTCAACCAGTATATTTTTCTAGATACCTTTTTACTTTGTGTTTCTCTATGTTTTTCATTCTACAACATATTTTCATTCATAATAATGAATAACTTTAATGTATTACTATGTGTAGTCAACCAAAATAAGTATGAATGTTCCTGGAACAACAGATAAAGGTGATTCTATGATCATCGTCTTCACATGTAAAGTTTGTAACACTCGAGCAGCTCGACGAATGAGTAAAGTATGTTGAGTTTTATTTTCATAATATTTCTTTTTTCATTTATACCTAGTTATTTGCATTTTTAAATATTTCATCTCTATTTTTTTAATAATTATGTATACGAATAAGAATACCTAAGAATAATGATATTAAATTATGATAAATGAACTGATCATCTCTCTAGCGTGCCTATGAACATGGAGTTGTACTAATTCGTTGTCCAGGATGTAATAATCTTCACCTGATTGCAGATAATTTGGGATATTTTGATGATAATAGTACCAACGTATAGTTCTATGAATAATTATATTGTTACCATTTATATCTCTCTTCATATTTCATTTTTAAAAAATATCAATGTTTTCATTGTATCTAGGTTGAGACTATTCTTGCTCAAAAAGGTGAGAAAGTGAAACGTGTTGATGACTCAAATGTTATGGAATTCTTTAATAAAAAGGATTTGGAGTAAAACAGTTGCTTTCTACTCATTCACTCCTTTAAAACATTCATTCATTTTGTTCATTTTTTATTTGAATTCACTGATTTATATAAATAGTTCTCACATATATTAATATATATAATTCACTCAAATAAATAATAATTTTACAAGAAAAATATGTTTTTAGTTTCATAATTCAGACCAATTCAATCTTGCTTAAAAACACTTTTTCCGTGTAAATGAGGAAAAAAAAACAGTCGTTAATTCCAGAAACTATTGTATCTTTTTCTTTTGCTCTTACTACCAAAAATGAATGATTATGTCGTTCATGTTCAATATGGCAACGAAATACTAGATGTACCTTATAAGTTGAATGATTCTTTTCAAAGAATACGAGATAATGTTTCCGTATCCATTTCATTTTGATCCTCATAATCTTTTATTCTAGATTATCCTCTCGATGAAGATGTCTTCAATTGCGTTTTATAATGGTGATGAATTATTTCTTTATAATGGACTTATACGAAACTTGAATGGTGGGAATCAAGTGTTTCTTATAGCTAAGCAATCAAGTTTAGACTATGATCTTGCTATTGAGTATAATTCAGTAATCAATACGGTACACTGTAATTGTAATACGACGTTTGCGTCGTTATTTAAGCAGTGTCAAAAGGTATATATATATAAATAATAATGAATTTCAGTTAAATAATTGTTTGTAATCAGAAATTATCTATTTATATTCGATTTATAGGTTTTTAAAGAAAAGAATAATATGGATATTCCTCTTAATTATGGTTTTTACTTAGAAAATAGTTATTTTATGTTGAATTCCCAGTTTTATATTGGATATTTCAATTTCCCTCAAAATCAAAAACTTAAAATCTGCATTAATTATTTATGTATCTATATTATTGTAATTTTTTTAAATATAGTAATTTGTTTATATGTGTATATTATATATATATATTAATTTATTTATTTATATATTATGATATTGTTTTAATATATTCTAAATTATATATTTATAGATGATTATTCATTGATAACTTCTATAACTTCATCAACTGAAGTTTTATTTAATAATATAAAACAAATTAAACAAACCTATGGATATAAATTAACTATATCTTCTGATGAAAATACTCTAAATAATAATAATAATTCTATAAATAATAATAATTCTATAAATAATAATAATTCTATAAATAATAATAATTCTATAAATAATAAGAATTCTATAAATAATAAGAATTCTATAAATAATAATAATTCTATAAATTCAAATAATTCTAAAAATACTTCTTCTTCTCCATTGAAATATGGTTGTTTTCATTATGAGAATCATGATATATATATTGGTGATATATTAAATGATTATAAAGAAGGAAATGGTGCTTATATATATAATCAACAAGGTATATATAATGGTGAATGGAAGAATAATACTATGGGTTCATTTGGATCGTATTATTATATAAATGGTGATATATATATTGGTCAATTTAATAATAATGTAAAAGATGGTCAAGGTGTGTATTATTATAAAAATGAAGATATTTATTGTGGTTGCTATAAGAATGATAAATGTAATTCACAAGGTACTTTTTATTATAGTAGTGGAACTATATATAAAGGTGAGTGGTATAATAATATGAAACAAGGATATGGTATAGAATATTATTTAAATGGAGATATATATAAAGGTAATTTCTCAAGAAATGAACGTAATGGTCGATGTATGTATTATTATCATAATGGATCTATATATACTGGTGAATGGAAAGGTAATTATAGAAATGGTGAAGGAGAAACAATATATATAAATAAGAATAAATATAAAGGTCAATATAAAGAAGATAAAAAAGAAGGTCGTGGTATAATGAATTATATAAATGGAGATATATATGAAGGTGATTGGAAGAATGATAAGAAAGAAGGAAAAGGTCTTATGAAATATAATAATAATGAAGAATATGATGGAAGTTGGTATAATGATTTAAAAGAAGGTATAGGTCAATATACTTATAAAGATAAAAGTATATATAAAGGTATTTTTGTAAAAGATATTCGTTATGGTTATTGTATATATGAATGGCCAAATGGAGAGAAATATGAAGGTAATTGGACAGATACAAAACGTAATGGAAAAGGAAAACAAATATATGCTGATAGAAGTTATTATGATGGTTATTGGAAAGATGATAAAAAAGAAGGTTATGGTATTTATTATATAAATGATACTAATTATTACCTTGGGAATTGGAGTAATAATAAACGAAATGGTCAAGGTGAACAATGTTATGAAGATAATACTAAATATAAAGGAGAATATAAAGAAGATAAACGTAATGGTTATGGAGAAGTATTTAATAAAGATGGTTCTAGATATATAGGATATTGGAAAGAAGATAATTATGATGGTCATGGAAAATATATATATAGTAGTGGTACTATTTATGATGGTGAATTTAGGAATGGTGTTAAATGTGGTTATGGAGTATTATATTTTCAAAATGGATCTATATATTATGGTAATTTCTATAATGATATACCTAGTGATGAAGGATATATAGAAGATATATCAGGTAGTCGATATATAGGTTTATTTAATAAAAAAGGTGAAAAAGAAGGAAAAGGATATTATGAAAAAGATGGTGAATATACTTATGAAGGTCATTTTAAAGATGATAAAATGAATGGTGAAGGTCAATATATAGATAAGTATGGAAATATATATATTGGTGAATTTAAAGATAATATTCAAAATGGTTATTGTATAATATTCTTTGTAAATGAAGATGAATATCGTGGTAATTGTATGAATGGTTTACCTGAAGGTAAAGGTGTATGTATATATAGTAATGGTGATTTATATAATGGTGAATGGAAATCAGGTAAACGTGAAGGTAAAGGAAAAATGACCTATAATAATGGTAGTATATATGATGGAGAATGGATTAATGATGAACGAGAAGGATATGGTGAAGTTCATTATAATAATGGTGATTTATTTAGTGGTATCTTTCATAATGATTTAAGAAATGGACAAGGTGAATATATATATAATAATGGTGATATATTTACAGGTGAATGGAATAATGATTATCGATCTAATTATGGAACATTAAATAATAAAGAAGGTAAAGAAATTCATTATGTATATAAAGATACTATTCTTCAATCATCAAAACCTATGGATCAATTATATTTCTCTGAATTATCTACATTACCTATTAATAAAGATAATAATGATAATTTTGATAATAATCTGGATAATAATAAAAATCATTATGATATACCTCCACAAAATGATTTACCTATAGATATTATTACTTCTCCTACTCCTCCTACTCCTATGACTCCTCTTACTCCTCTTACTCCTACTCCTACTAATCCTAATCCTGATAGTACTATTCTATTTGAATCATTATCTCCTATTAAAGAACTATCAACATCAAAACCATTATTTCTTCCTTTAACACGTACGAACCTTCTTCCTGAATCGAAACATAATGAATATCTTCAACAAAAACCTATATTATGTTCATCACCAAGTGCATCTATGCCAAAAACACCTTCTCATCGATTGAAAAGTCCACGTAAGAATATAAATAATAATAATATAAATCATGATCAAATATCTCAATTTATATTTAATAATGATAATAATAATATTGTTAATAATAGTAATAATATTGTTAATAATAATAGTATTGTTAATAATAATGATAATAATAATATGGTTAATAATATTGTTAATTCTACAAATAATGATAATAATAATAATACTAATACTAATAATAATAATAAAGATATTCATATGAATAATTCTCCTACTGTATATGTCCATCACTCAATAGCAACTATTATTCCAGATTCTTCTACATTAACACAATTATATAAAAATAGAAATATAAATAAAGAAAAAATTGAACAAGAAATAACTCCTTCACGAGCTTATTCAACGAGTATATTATCAGAACCTAGTAACTATGATGATGATTATATATATGATAATGATGATGTTATTATATATGATACAACACCTTCTTTAGAAAGTCTATCTCCTGTTAATAATAATCATAATGATGAAGAAGATAATATATATACTATTAATAATAATAATGCTAATAAGATTAATAATAATAATAGTAATAATAATAATTTGATTAATAATAATAATTTTGCTAATAATAATAATAATACAATTACTCCCTCTCTTCCTACAAAGAATTTATATTCAAAACATTTGTCTATTCCATCACAAAATCCTCATGTTTTCTCGAAACCCGCGGTTATTATTCCTTCTTCTACTTCTTCCTCACAAGCTGTTTTTGAATTAATTCCTTCAAAATCATCAAGAACATAAATATTATTATATTTTAAGGTTTTATATATATAGATATATATTGATTATTTTGTTTTTAAACTTAGTTTTTAAAGATTATTATATGAATTATATGTATTTGTTTTTAAATGTGTTACATGTATTGTTTTTCTTATTTTATATATATTTTATTGAATATTTCCTAATGTAAACTGTTCCTCATTTCATTGTCTCCTCTTCACTCTTTTTGTATTATATTATTTTAACTATTAAATATATTTATATATATGATATTTATGAATATATCTATATATATAATATATATTACTTTATTCGTAAATTTCTTTTTGTTGTCCTTATTCTTCTTTATAGAGTTATATATTCATAATATAGAATATATAATAATGCTTCCTATATATATATATATACATATATATCTTATACGTCTCTTTTCTTATCTGTTTTAAAAAATATCAATTATTTGCTATTTTCTTCTATACTATTATTTTTTAAATATTATTCTATATTTTACTACTTATTCTATATATATATATATTTAATTCGTATTTCTTAGGTTTATAAATCAATTGTTATGTAGTGTTTTTTATATACTTGATTACTACATAATTTATATTTTCTTTAAATATTAATGTTATCAAATATATTATTTTTTAAGAATTAAAAACTCTTTTATTTTCTTTTCTTTGAATAGTTTTTGAATCCTATTTGTGTCTTGTTGTACTCTATTTACTATGTTTTTATTTGATAAATATTATATATATAATTTTTTTTTATTGTTTGCTAAACACTATTTATATAAATTTTCATTTTTTTCTATTGCTAAACCTATATATATATAAATTTTCTTTTTTTTTATTGTTTGTTAAACATTATATATATATAGATTTTCTTTTTATTTTATTGTTTGCTAAAGATATTCATATTCTTGCTCTTTGTTTTGTTCTGATATTATAATTTGATACTTTTTTACGTTTTTAATAACTGATAGAATAAATTATTATATATATATACATTATTTATGTGTGTTTTATATTTCAAATCCTCTTCACAAGGTGTTCAAGTATATAAATATTATTTTCGAATTTTATATAATGATTTCAATCATTAAAAAAATGATTAACATTATATAATTATTCACTGATAAAAAAAATACTCAAATGAAATAGATTACATTAAAAATTTCAAAAAATATATATGCATTAAATCATAAAAAATAACACCAATAACTGTAATTGGATTAAACTATTTATGAACAAAACAAATCTTATAATATATATTATAATACTGTTTGAAATTTATTTAATGTTATGAGATATTTGAAGAATGTATTCAACTATAAAAAGAAATAATTATAATAATAAAAATATAATATAAAAATATACTATAACTAAAATCGATGAAGCTATTTGAAGAATTAGCAGAAAGTTGTTCAAAAAAAAGTTCTTTGTCTTTAAACGATGATGTTTTATATTTTAATATAATATTCTGTTGACGCCAATATCTATAGATATTTATTTATATATATTTATATATATATATATTAATCTATATATATTATTATTAAATATTTATATATACAAGATAAAATAATATAAAATAAATAAATAATACATTATATAATAATATACTCTTCTCGAATCATTTTATATATATCATTACAAAACATAATTAAATCCGAAGCTGTCACTTTAACCATATCACTCAATATAATCTCTTTATTAATATATAGAGTAATTTATAATATTATATATATATATAAATAAAACATTATATATATATAAATAAAACATTATACATAAATAAAACATTATATATAAATAAAACATTATATATAAATAAAAATTATATATAAATAAAACATTATATATAAATAACACTATATATAAATAACATTATATATAAATAACACTATATATATAAATAACACTATATATATAAATAACACTATATATATACGATTTGATAATCCTAGTTGATACCAATAGGGTTCATTTTCTATACATATTTTTTCTAATTTATCTATTATAAGGTATTTGATTCGACTTCTATATAAATTTTAAATTCTATTTAGATATTTCTTGTTAATGTTGAATAAGAATATAAAAAGTTTACAATGTATCTAGCATCAATAAATAATTATTATCAATATCATCTAATAGTTTTTGCTGTACAATAGGAATCACTTCTCTGTGATCACTTAAAACACCAAGTGACAGGGCTTTTGTATTCATATCTCCATTATCAAGTGTTTCCAACAAGGAAAAGCGATTCACTAAACCTTTTGTGGCGCTTATTATATTATTTATATTCTCTTGAGTTCTCTGCCATTCTCTATACACACTAAGACAATTTCGAAATGACTTTGTAATTATTTTATCATAATTCTGTTCAATTTGATGTTTCTCTGTCATATTTATTAAAATACGTGTATATTAATTGTTTATAGCACTTTTATTTGCTTTTGTTCTTTAAAAAAAGTTTCATGATTATTTTTATAAATGGGTTTATATTCGTGATTTGTTAAAGACATAGACTTTTATTTTCATTTTTTAAATATATGAATATGATTATTTTATTCTTGAATGTTATTCATTCAATAATAAGGATAGCCTATGTATAAAGTATTGAAAATTTGCTGAAGCAATTTAAAATAATGTTCTACAACATATCAACCTTAAATCAACCTTATGTAGAAATGGTATTTTAAAAAAATAATATCATCTTCATGATATCCAGATAAAATAATAATGATTTCATAATAGCTAAGATCTTGAAGGCAGAATAGAACAAAATAAATACAGAAAAAAGGAAAAAAAATAAAAAAATGTCAAAAAAAGAGGAGAATTAAGATAAAAAAATGTTTGAAAATAGTTCTATAATTAAATTAAATGTAAAGAAAAGGTTTAAGCATATGAAGAAAATAAAAAATCAAGGGAAAATGGAAGTTAAGAAGAATTCTGTTTGTTGATTTTCATTTTTATATACCCTTATACCTAAATCTAAAGGTTTGTTTTTTAATGATTGGCTGAGTTGAAAAAATGATTTCTAAGAATAATAATAAAAATTAATTTTTATATATATTAAAATAATATATAAAAATATATACAGGTATTGTATTATTAAAATTGAAAAGTTCGAAAAATGTGGATAATTTATAAAGTGAATCATCATAGAAATCGGATTGTCGAAGTATTAGATATATAGTATCTTTAGAAGTAATTATAGGAGAACAAATAGTGATTAACCCAATAATATCAGAATATTGTTCCGATAATGATATATACTATTTATATATATAATGATAGCTTTATATAAACATATATTTATGTGTATATATGTATAATGATAGTTTTAGATAAAAATATATTTTGTATATATATATATATAATGATAATTTTAGATAAAATTGACTATATATATATATACTTGTTCAATCATATTATATTTATTATTATTCACAAATAACTCATTATTTTCATTATGTTTTTCTATAAAAGAGTGATGTATCAAATAATAACGGGAATCCAGGTATTTGAACAGTCGATCTGAAGAAGAACAAGATATTCTAGAGGATGTATGTTGTACCCATTCCCGCGGGGATATTAATTTCGATTGTGGATTATATAGACCCTGATGATAATAATCCGAAAAATATTCATGTTGGGAAAGAGGATAAATAGCTATATATATAGAGTAATAGTTATATTGAAGAATAATAGTATATATATATAAATACATTGGCTATCTGATATTTTATGGAGAGGTGTATATGCTATATATATGTTTATATAAGTATATTATTTTTACATATATATATAAGTATATTATTTTTTACATGTATATATAAGTATATTATTTTTTACATATATATATAAGTATATTATTTTTACATATATATATGTTTATATATAAGTATATTATTTTTTACATATATATATGTTTATATAAGTATATTATATTTATATATATATACCAGTAAAATCACAAAAAAGAAATGAATATATATATCCAGTTAATAAAAAGAATTGTGATTGACGATAATGAAGAGTCGAAATAACCGCGGGAATATCACTATATAGAGAATTTATTTATATATATTCATATTATATATATAAATATACTTTATAAATAGACTTGTTTTTTGTTGTATATTGCTCATGTATATATATTCATATCTATATATATATAGATGATAATGATAACATATATATATATATATATACTTATTTTGTGGATAGATAATTGATGATACATAATTCTTTGTAATAAATAATGTAATTAAAGAGGTTGATGTTGATATATTCTATATATAATATATATATATAATATTCTAATAATTCTATATGTATTATGATAAGGATATAGAATAGTATAAATATAAATATACTTGTTGTTTATACCAAAAAGATAGTTGCTTATATAAAGGAATAGAAGATAAGAAGGAATGAGGGAAAGAAGAAATCTTTTCATTATTAATAAATAAAGGTAACTTGTATATATAACTTGATTTCTATAATGTATATATAAATATATATAGAATAGAGAATAATAGTAAATATCGTTTAAAAAAAGATATTATTATTGTTATTACTATTATATATACACTTGTTGAAAGGTAGAAAGACCGTTCTTCAAATGAAGATGAAGATGAAGTTGATGAAATATATATTAAGTGTGTAAGTATATATATAGATCCAATGTGAAGAGAATCAGAGAGGGGTATACTATTACTATTTCTATATATAATGAAAATATAATTATATATATATATATATATATACATTTTGATTTGAATCATTCCGTTAGATGTCTGATCTACAAATGTTGTCCAATAATAAGATATATATTCATTTCTATATATATAAAATATAATATATGTAATATAATATATATATATATATATATATATATATATATATATATATATATACGTATATTCATTAGATATATGTAAAGATTGTTTTTTCTCTATATATAGTTCACTTATATATATACATATTCCCATAAAATGAATAGCATCTTTATTCGTATATGTATATAGATCAACACTTGTTGAAACCGCTAAATTAAATGGAGGAAAACAATCTATATTACCCTGAATATTATCTTCTATATATATATATAATTATTTATATTATTTATATAGAGAAACAAACTAAATAAAAATTTTTACATATATATATATATACTTTGTATCCATTGAATGCATTTTTGATTTGTATTTCCATTTAACGAGATTTCTATTTCTTTATTATATCTCTTTATACGATAATGTTCTAGTATTAAATATTGCTATATATATATATATAGTATTATTATATAATTTTAAATAATTTTAAATAATAATAATATATAATAAACACAATAATATAAATAATAAACATAATTATAAATAAAATAATTATAATACTAATATATATACTCCTAGTTCTATCCATAAATATGTATTTAAAACAACAGAATTCCAAACAGATACATTATATAAATTATCTTCTATTCTTACTACCATAGTATAACTATATATAAATATATTCATAAAAAACTAATATATATATACAATAATGGAATTTTATGTTTTTTATAAATAGAATAATAAGTTTCTATATAATGTTTTTCAATAACTTGACACAATAATGGTTTTTGAGTATTCTCACGGTGAATATTCTATAATAATTTATATATATATATATCTAGAATAATATATCAAATAAACATAAAAATGAAATAAAAAAATACTTTAATAATATTTGGATCATAGTTATAAATAGTATTATATTTATATAATAAAGAATCCGTACACCAAACATTAGGATTACACCCATTTTCACGGGAATAAAAGGAATAACAATTATATAATGGAAAATAAAGTGTACGACATTTTAAAAGAGGTAAACCAATTTCTATTTGTAACTGAGATTTCCAATAATCTAGTTTAATAATATAATTTTTTTTTTTTAAATAAATATATTTTTATATTATTTAAATAATAAAAAATATAAAAACAATAAATTAATTTAATACAATAATATATACTTATTTGACAAGAAGATACAAAATAAGGATTAATAACCAGAGTTTGAATCTTAAAAACAGTTTCTGTAACATTAGAATTATTAATTATTACGTTTGAACCTTCCATAATTTGAATAACTGATCCTATCCTCAATTCTCCAGAATCAATATATTTATTATAACCAGAATTCAAGTAGACTTTCTTCCAATATTGACTATCTGTAACGATTATATCATAAAGTTCACCTTTACCATTATTTTCTTCATTTAAAATCATTTCAGTTGTTGGATCTGCATAATATTTATGAATAGACAGAATACAAAGTGTAATTGGACTATATGAATCTTGATGATCTCCATTACAGGATCTATTATTTATAATATAGATACTCTATGTTATGTAGAAGTCATTACATACAATTTATGGATTCCATTCACTGTTAGTATGTCCATATTGAATAAAAAAACAGAAAGAAGCGGGTTTTGTAAAGGATTTAAATCGTTTTAAATCTATATATCACAAATATCAAAGCTTAAATCGTTTGATAAATAAAATAAATACAATATATATTTAATAAATACGGTTATATAGGAATATGAATAGATATAAAGAACAAAATAAATTAAAATGTCTAACCCTAACCCTAACCCTAGTTTTTTTTTAAAACATTAGGGTTAGAATTAGGGTTAGGGTTTCAAATAATAATCATGAGAATTTACATTTTATTGTAGGAAAAACGAAATTATTCTTGTTTATTTTTTTTTAAATGTTTTGTTTTTGTTTTCCTAATCAATATATCAGAAGATATGCATATTTAAAGTTATAAGTGAATAGGGTATACTGTAGTTTTGTCAAAATAAGTAGTATCATTTGTTTTTAGTTATAATTATGATAAATTTAATTTTCAAAACTTTTTTTTTTCATGGTTTTCATTCAATGTATCCTTTATTATGTTTTTATGCACATAAATAGCAACATTTTATGAGTAATGAATATTATTTAAAAATCATTTTATAATTATTGAAATGAATATATAATGTATGTTAGTATGCATAATAGCAAAATAAAACTAAATATAAAAATTGTTTTTAAAATGAATAGAATACTGAAAAAAGAAAAGATATATAAAAAAATATATACATTTTATTTATTATTTTTTGTTTTAAAGTGAATAAATATATATGTTTATAATTTGAGGTGTAATTCGATTTGAATATAAAGAAAATATAAATTTATATTTGATTATTCATATTTAATTACGAAATTCATGAGCAATTTCAGGGAAGTTTTGTTGATGTAATTCAGCACATTTCACATATTCTTGAGCATGAGGTTCAAAAGAAGTCATTTCTGATTCATGTAATTTACGTACACATTTAGCAGGTTTTCCCATCCACATCTATTTAATATATAAATAAATATAAATTTTTCTTTTATGAAAAATGTCTTTTTTATTATATATAAATATATGTATTGAAGACAAAAAATAAAATATGAATCATAAATAATGAATATATATATAAATATATGTATTGAAGACAAAAAATAAAAAATGTTTCATAAATAATGAATATATATATAAATATATGTATTGAAGGCAAAAAAAAAATTGAATCATAAATAATGAATATATATATATAAATAATTACTTCTCCAGAAGGAACAGTAGTATTAGGAGCGACAACGGATCCAGCAGCTACAATAGAATGTGTAGAAATATGGCATCCATTATTAATAACACTACCAATGCCAATTAAGCAATCATCTTCTAAGGTACAACTTTGTAATACAACATTATGACCTAATGAAGAGGATTCATAAGTATATATAATAAAGATTGTAATAAATATTATATAATAATTATTATATAATAATTATTATATAATAATAAATAAATAAAATAATAATAATAAATAAAAAAATAATAATAAATAAAAAAAAATAATAATAATAAATAAAAAATAATAATAAATAAAATAACAATAATAATAAACAAAAAAAAAAAGCATAATAAATAAATAATAAAATAAATAAAACTATAACAATAGATCCATACCAATAATACAATTATTACCAATGGTAACAGGACCTTGTTCTGTAGTAATAACAGATTGATCTTGAACATTAGTATTCTTTCCAATAGTAACACTATTCTCATCACCTATAAATAATAGAATAAACCATATTATTTAATTTTTTTATATTAATAATAATAAAAATGAATAATAAAAAAATGAATAATAAAAAAAATGAATAATAAAAAAATGAATTAAAAAACTTATAAACATTGTATATATACCACGGATAACAGATCCATACCAAACGGAAGTTCCTTCAGCAAGTTTAACGTCTCCTACAACAGCAGCACTAGGAGCAACAAAACAAGTTTTATTAAGAGAAGGACGTTTAGTTCCAATCTTCATGACAGGACGATGTCTGGAAACAGTGTCCATAAACTTCATGTCGTTGTTAACACGCATACCACCTCTTTCTAAAGCTTGACCAGTTTCACGTAAAGCATCACCAATCTGTTTAAATAATGTAAATTAATCAATTTCTATATAGTGTATCCTTACGAAATTAATAGACTTTCTGAACATTTTGGATTTTATAAAAATCTGATGAATAATCAAATAAAAATGATAAAACAAAACAAAAAAAAGAGGAAAAATGTTTTGACAGTCATCTTCTTTTCCTAATAAAAATTGCTTCTAAGTTATACATCGTCTGAATCACTTTACTTTTAATCTAAAAGAAAGAGAATTTTCTATTTTCATGATTATTTCTACTATTTCAGTCATTTACGTAGAATTTCCATTCTAATTATTTCAGAAAATATCAGTATAGAGATGAATTCTTTTTTATAAGATATTCCCTATTTCAATGTTTTGTTGCTTTTTAAAGATATATATTCATAAGTATTTCTTTTATTATTATTGAACAACAAAATGAATATTGTTTTAAATAAAATTAGTGTTAATTGGCTTATAAATTATTTTTATAGTAGGCATTTTAAGTTTAAAAATAGGATCATGCTAATGACTGATATGCGAAGATATCCAAGAAATCTTTATTTTATCTATTTATTTGTTTCAAAGTAATCAATAGTGTTTTTTCTTATGAAATAGTGAATTTATCATGAAAAACGCTTTTAAACAAACTATATGAATTAAATAATATTTTATTTTAACGGTAATAAAGCATAATTCATGAATGACTTCGAGAAATTACTTTTCTTCATATTCAACAAGTGTTCCAAGAGAATGGCCTACAGAGATGGATGTATCTAATGGAATTGAAAATGTAGATATTCGTTTCGGTATACAAGGAGGTGCATGTTCTTTTATATAATTCAAACTATCATGTTCAAGTACTTGTTTTAATATACTAGTTACTCGTTCTATTTTCTCCTATAATAATAATAATAGATATGTCGTTTATGAGATAAGATTCAATAAACTGTGTAAAAAAAATTGTTATTAAAAATAAAGAATAGAATATTTATTATATATATATATATAATAAATACTGGTGTATCTTTGCATTCGATAATTAATTCATCATGAATTTGCATAATAATTCTAGCTTCTTCTTGTTCTAATTGATTCCATAATAAAATCATACTACTATATAATAAATCAGCAGCTGTTCCTTGTATAATACTATTCACTGACTGACGCTCCTCACGTGCACTCAGGGATTGATCACGTGACGTGCTTGTAGATAGAAGACGACGACGACCAAAAATTGTTTGAATGTGAAATAAAATTAAGGAATAAAAATATAGTATATATATGTTGAATACTAAAAAAAAGGATATAAAATTATTTTTCGTTGCATCTAATTTTGTATCTCTAATAAATGTTGATAATCCTGGGAATTTCTATATATATATATATATATATTATTATTATTATTATTATTATAATGAATTACCTTTAGAATCGTATTTTTTAATGTATTACTCTCCTGTAACGATATACCGAGTCGATTGGCCATTTCTTTGGATCCCATACCATAACATAATCCCTATATATATATATATATATATATATATATATAGGATTGTATTAATATATATCTTTATATTATTTATGATATTATTAATATATATTTATGATATCTTTTTTATTATTAAGATCAATAAATATACAAGTGTAATAACTTTTGCTTTATTTCGTTCTTGTTTATTAATCTCGCTGACTGGCTTATTATATATATAACTACTTATATTTGTATATATATCATTCTATAGAATATGAAAGAGTATTTCAAAGGATATCAATAATATATATATATATACTTTTTTATTATCAAAGAGTGTTTTCATAGCTATATCCTGACTATACTATATATATATATAATAATAATAATAATAATAATAATAACTATTATATATATATATATATATATATATATATATATACATGTCCCATAACTCTCATTTCTATTTGTTTATAATCAATAGATATATATATATATCCTTTTCTCTCTATTCCTAACGCATCACGTATATTTATATATATCCCACTCTCTTCATATTCATTTAATAAACTATTCTATATATATATATATAAAATAATAATATTTATTCAAAAATTATTTGATTCTAATTATAATAAATTCGATATATATATATATATACTTTTGGTAGTGATTGAATATTAGGTTGTGACGTGGACAGCCTTCCTGTTCCCGTTTGACACAAATTCCAATTATTATATATATACATAGATGTAGAATTAGTAGATGTAGTAGTATATTGTAATAAACCAGTTATATATGTAGTTTCTATTTTATGAAGTCGTCGATATGCTATCAGTATACTTGGAAGAGGGTGATGTATACTTAATGCCTATATATATGTATAATAATAGTAATAATAATAATAATAATAATAAGTATAACAAATGATAAAAAATATAATAAGTTTAATGAAAATACTATATATATACTTGTAATATATCTTCTCCTGTTCCTCTATGGCTTCCTTTCTCTGTATATATATCTATATACTTATCCAAATGAAGATGATCATATAATATCTCAGATACTTGTTTTGGTGATGACAATAAGAATTCAATTCCCACGGTTTTCCATGCTTTTTGTTCAAGTTCTTTCATTTTCTCTTGAATATCTGATTGACTCTTTGTTAGTATTTGTTTATTAATATATATACCAGTAGCTTCCATTAGAGAAAGAAGAGGAATAAGAGGAATATATATATATATATATGAAGAAACAAGGGATTGACTTTTCATCATTGTATATATAGATTTATGAATATAACCTAATTTCAAAAATTGAAGAAAAAAGGGAGAAACACTATTATTTTGATAATTATCAATAAGTGAATAAGGATTCGAGATATATTGATCTGAAAGCGCGGGAAAAGTAAGGGTTGTTTGCCCTCCATCAGGATTCAATAGATATTGACATATATATACATCACTAATTCCTATATATATAAAATTAATAATAATAATAATAATAATAATAATAATAATAATAATAATAATAATAATAATAATAATAATAATAATAATAATAATAATAATAATAATAATAATAATAATAATAATAATAATAATAATAATAATAATAATAATAATAATATATATATACCAACAATAGAATGACTATCCAGAAAAGAAAATCCATACGTCTGAAAAAGTCGTTGAATTTGTCTGAATTGTCTCTGAATAAAATAACTAGTTTTTATTGGAGAAATCATCTCTGAATAAAGTGGTTGATTCAAATTACCGCGGGAATCATCACAATGAACTAAGAATTGATCGTTTATTACATTTGAATCCTCTATATCTTTATATAGAAAGAAATCTTTTAAAAAAGAAAAACATGATTTCATTTGAGACTATATAAAATAATAAGAGTATTCAGAATAATATATATACATATATATATATACTTTGGACATATGAAAAAGAGTTGATGAAAGAGGAAGAAGAAAAAGTTTATGATTAAAGAATTATATATATATATATATATATATATATATATATATATATATATAATGAAAGGATATTTGAAGATGAATGATACGCAAATAAAAATGCGATTCCCGCGGGAATTCGATTATTTCTAACTTCATCAAGAACACTATTATCTATTTCCTGAAATAATATATATATATATAAATGAATAATATATATATATATACGTTAAAAAATAATTGATTGTCATTATAAACACAAGACCAATATATTTCTTTAGATTCCGGTGGTAACTTTTCTTTTAAATATTTGTTAAATAGTATAATATTCTCTTCATTTAACAATAATAGTGATGAAGAGATTAATTCATGTAATAACGGCTATAGATATATAAGAAGATATATATATATATAACATTGAATAAAATAGTGACTAAAAAAATGAAAAAAAAAACTATAATATATATATTATTAATTATCTTTAAATAATAAATAAATCTAATATATATATATATACTGATAATACTGATATAGATTCAAAAATACTATTCTTTTGTGTTTCGGCTTCGTGAATAATTTCTTTCTTTCTTTTTGTGATTTTTGTTTTCTTTATACTATGATTACTATTATTGTTATCTATTTGAATCTGTATATTAGAATCAAGTTCCAGTATTTCTTCTTTCTTCTTCTTTTGTTCATCTAATCTCTTTTTTTCTTTCTCTAATTCTTCTTCTATCTCATTATATACATCTATATATATAGAATAAACATATATATATATATATTGTTATTATCAATTATTTATATATAAATGACAAAAATGAATTAATATTAGAAAAAATATATAGTATATTATAATAATATTATGCATATATATACGTTTAATATCCGTTTTAAAATACTGTTGAATTGTAGTCATTGACTGTTGTAACTTTGTTTTATGTTTAGAAACTGGCTTCTTTTGATCTTTGGAGCTAGTTTTACTGGATGCTCCACTTATAGAATTATTATTATTATTATTATTATTATTATTATTATTATTATTATTATTATTATTATTATTATTATTATTATTATTATTATTATTATTATTATTATTATTATTATTATTATTATTATTATTATTATTATTATTATTATTATTATTATTATTATTATTATTATTATTATTATTATTATTATTATTATTATTATTATTATTATTATTATTATTATTATTATTATTATTATTATTATTATTATTATTATTATTATTATTATTATTATTATTATTATTATTATTATTATTATTATTATTATTATTATTATTATTATTATTATTATTATTATTATTATTATTATTATTAAATGAAGTATCTATAGTATTATTTGCGTCACTTATATAACTAGTAGTTTCACATTTATTATCTCTAGTATGATCTATATTTATATCATTAATAGTCATATTATACTTATTATTATTATTATTATTATCATTATAATTATTATTATAATTATTATTATAAAGAGCGTTATTATAATCATTGTTATTAATATTATTATTATATATTTCTTTAGCTCGATTTACACTATATTTTTCACATGACAAATTTGAGATTACTTGTGAAAAAGTATTGTTTTCATGAGAATATGATGATAGTGACTGTAAATTCTGATTTGATTCAGAAATAGGTTTTGATGAAGATAATTTGTTTAATGAAAATGATGTAATAGAAGGAGTATCAGTACGAATAGGAGAAGAAGTTATAGAATAAGAAGCAGGTGGGATATCTTCATCATTTGTAGAGAGATCTATACTTAAAGAAGAAGAAGAAGGTTCTGTTTGTTTAGATGTATTTATAGTAGGCAACACAGAAGTTGTTAGGGAATTATTATTATTATTATTATTATTATTATTATTATTATTATTATCTGAGATATTATTATTATTATTATTATTTGTAGAAATGACAATAATACTATTATTATTACAATTATTATTATTATTATTTGAATAACTGTTATCATTATATTTAATATCTTTATTCATTGTTTTAATTAATTCATTTTCGATTTCTCTTTCAATATCTTTCCTTGTCTTCGCCTTCTTCTTCTTTTTCTTCTCTCTTCCAACAATAATAGAAGGTGAAATTTCATTCACTACAACAGAATCACTATTATTATTATTATCAGTATTATAATTACCATTACAATTATGAACAACTTTATTATCCATATCTTCTACATTCTTCTCTTTCAATGTTTTTAGTCCTCTTCTTAATAATAATTCCTGTTCTCTTCTTCTTCTTTGTTTTTCTTCTTTTCCAATTACTTTTATACCTCCAGTTAATAATGTTGATTGATCATATGTATATATATTATTAGAAATACAAGTATTATTACCATATGAATTATGAATATTCCCACTGTTATTTGATAACATAGTAGAGGATGTCAAAGAATTTGAAAGGAGGGAATCCATTTGATTGGCTGAACCAGTTTTAATTCTATGTTTATAATGATTATTTGAATAATTTGTCGATATGCAAGTAATATTTGTATCATATATTGGTATTGAAGAAGAAGAAGATGTAGAAATAGAAGAAGCAATCGAAGAATGTTTTTTAGAAATAACTTTTTGTGGTTTTGTATACGATAAAGAGAATAAGCCAGTATTATAGTTATTATTATTATCTATATTTCTATTATTACTCTCTTTATTATTATTACTATTCTTATTAATCCTTCTATCGTTACTATTATATCCAGTAATACCTGTATTATAGAATGTATTATAAGGATCACTCGCATCTTCCTGGATCTCATCAGAAGAACTGCAGGACACAGAGAAACATGGCTTAGAGAAACACTATATATATATACACATAATAATATATGTATATAGTATAGTCGATTTATAGTTAAGAGAAAAAGAATATATATTATTATATATATAAACAAATAAACGAATAATATATAAATATTTAAAAATTAAAAAGAAAATATATATTTAATCAAAACCATATAAATATATATACATTTCTTTTGATATCTTCAAGATTTGTCACATCAGAATAATCACGGGAATTACTACTCTCGTCGAGAATAGGAATAGTATGACGGTGAATATTATTTCCTTCTGTACTATTATATGTGTCTATATATATATACATATATATATATAGATATAGATATATATATAAACATACTAGTAATAGATGTATTGTTTGAAATAGTATTATCTTTTGAGAATGATGTTTTATTATGAATAGAGATATCACTATATAGAGAATTATTCTTCTTCTTATAGATATTACTATTTTGAGTTTTATTATTTCGATTTTGATTCAAATTCCTTATATTATACGAATTCATAAGATTATTAGTAGTATGATTATTAGTAGTAGATACTCCCTCTTCTTCTCTCTCTATCTCATATAATTCTATTTCACTATTAATATCATTATTAATAGTATTATTATCATAATTAATTCCATTGTTATCATAATTATTATTATTATTATTATTAATATTAATACTATTATTATCATAATTATTATTATTATTATTAATATTAATACTATTATTATCATAATAATTATTATTATTATTAATATTAATACTATTATTATCATAATTATTATTATTATTATTAATATTAATACTATTATTATCATAATCACTATAACTATAATGAAGACTATTTTTTCTGTTTCTCTTTGTTTCTATTCCAGTAGAAGATATTTTATGACTTTGATTCATAGATATATTCATAGCATTCATTAACAGTAGTGAACTCTTCTCTCTATTCATTATATTATTCATAGGAGAAGAAGAAGAAGAAATCTTGTTTTTAGAAATAGAATTCTTTACAAGTGATTTAGGCGATGATATAATTTCTATATCATTATTTATATATTTATCATGATTATTATATATCTTTTTGTCTATAGATATATCATTTTGTAAATAAGAATGTAATGTATTTTGATTTGATAGAGTTGATGATGAATATACAGAATTCTCATCATAAGATAATTCTTGAATCTATATATATATATATATATAATGTATTAATTCATATATACACTATTAAAGAGAAATAAACAAAGATATACATTTTGTTTCATAAATTTTGATTTTTTATTTCCAAGAAGTGTACTTAATTTGGATTCTTGATTAAAATGCTTTGAAGAATTATCTAGAAATAATATTTTAAAGAATAATTTAAATGGTTTTTATTTAATCTATAAAAAGTAACGAAATATATTCATACAATTGTCTTCTGTAATAAATTGATTCCAAATACTTTTTGGTGGAGACGTTTTATTCTGATTAGACATATGGCTGTTGTTCTGTTGCTTGATTTCAATTGGATCCGAATAATTTATTGAAGAAATAGACATAGAATTATATCTGGAATCAGAATTAATACTTGAATTTAGCAAATTATCATTTTGTTTAATTGGAGATCGCTTCAATTTGTCTTGTGGAGACAACGATAGGATTTCATCAAATGATTGATGAGAAAAACTTCGTGATGAATCATCTGAATAAGGACTCTGATAATATGGATTCCTATATCTTTCGGATTTTCTATAGTTCAAAATAATCAAATAAAAAAGAAATAAAATACTTGACCTCTTGTGGATGTGTTGGTGTTGATGGCAATTTGTTTCGATTATATAAATCATAAATATTATTCTCCATCGCAGATTTCCTTTAAATTTTTATTTATTTGTATTTATGAAGGAAGATCAACGTGGTTTCTATAAAAAATATATAATAATTTTTTTGGAGGGAAATATGTTTTGATTTCGAGTTCAAGTTTCTTTTTTAGTATTATTAAAAAAAAAGTTGTTTATTTTAAAGTCTATAATACAAAAATTTGTATGACTGATACATCATGTTGTGCAAATAATTATTGTGAAAAATCCAGAAATAGGGAAATATCTATTAGTTTATGAAATAATTAGCACAAACTATTAGCTATTTTAGATGAACACTAATCGTATATCACTAAAGCATTTATTATATATCACTAAAGCAATAATATGAAACACAAATGTCAACATAATGACGAATCAATATTCTCTATTCTTCACTATTATATGTGAATATTAAGGAACTATCAAATACACAAAAAAAAATACATGTCCTAGATTTATTTCATAGAATAAAATACAAAATATAAAATTCACAGTAAAAACTAAATTTAGCTTGATTCCGTTTGTATTTCCGTGAATAAATGAAAGAAACAAAGAAAAAGAAATGTTTCTTCTGTTTTTTTAATGAAATGATTATTCTTTCTATAAAAAGCCAATATGAATATTGAAGAAGTTCAAAAAACCAATATAACTAACTTAGAAAAATCCGGATGGATTATAGTATATCCTATTTACTTGTCTTCAAACATTACCATTAAAGATGGTCGTCGTGTATCTCAAGAAGTTGGTTGTCCTAATGTTAGTATTATCGATTTAATGAAGGCATTAAAAGATTTGGGGTTTGAATTTGTTGTTCAAGTATATATATATATCTAATTATGAATTCCCAAGTGTTTTCATATATATATCTAAATCTTTTTTTTTTATTTATACAAGTATTTTTACGTCATTTCTTTTTATAAATAGCAAAAATCTCATCCTCACTTCTTTCACATTCAAGGTCGTGCTGTTCTTCGTCTATTTGATGAAAATAAACAACCTATCAACCCTGAGATTAATTCAAAGAAAGTATTATATTCTGCATTATGTAAACAAATCAAAGTAAATAGAGAAAAAGGATCTTCTGTAGCAGCCCAAGGAAAAGGAGGAAAGAAGAAGGGAAAGTAATAATACTAATAATATATATATATATATATATATATAGAAAAGTCAATTATGTTTATTAGTTTTAAATTGTTTTTATATAAATATTTATTTCTTTTTCAAGTATAGAATATAATTTCATATATTTATTATTTCTTTTAATATAATAATTAATCTATTGTGGGAATGCATTAATAAATCGATAATTGTTTTTATTGATTAAAAATAATCTTCTTTTGTTGATTCTTCTTTTTAAAATTATTTATTTTAATTTAAATAATAATTAAATATAAATTTTTATTTTTATACATGTTGAAATCATTAATTTTATACATAACGATACTATTAGAATTAATAATAATAATTGAATATGATTAATCATGTCTCCATTTTTGTTCAAATCCATTTTCCATATAAGGCTCAGCAAATCCTCGAAAGAAATCACCATTTGCACTCCAACGAGCACCATATCTATATATATATATAAATAATATAATATAATAAATACTACAAACATCTTTGCTTATAAAAATAAATCAAAAATAATAAAGAAGAATATATATATATATATGTTATCATTAATATAAGCATACCCTTTAGAATTTCTTATTTCAAATATTTGATAACCATCTAATAGAATATAAGTATTAATCCAAATACAATGATTAAATAAAGATTGAAGAACATATTGTGACAATTCATTTTGAATTAAATCATTCCCTTTATCTCTATTTATAAATTTATATATATATATATATTAAATATAGAGAAGAAATAGAAATAAACAAATATATATAATTTAGATTAGTTATATATTAATTCTGTTATAATAGATAGATTCTTCTAACGATACCTTGCCCAATAATTCGTTTTAGATCTTTCTGCATGCTTACAAAGAGCACGTGCTCCAATCGTTAAATATGCCTAAAAAAATAAATATATTCAATATTTATATCATATAATGTATATAATATTTATTATATATAATATTTATAATAAATATAAAAATAATAAAAAATTAATAGTATAAAATAATAAATATAAACTTTTGGATTTCTTTGTGTATTATATGATTTAATAAGAGTTTCTCTGTGTGGTGGCAGTATATCTGTTCTATATAATAATAATAATAATAATAATAATAATAATAATAATAATAATAATAATAATAATAATAATAATAATAATAATAATAATAATAATAAATATAATAAATATAATAAATATAATAAATATAATAAATATAATAAATAATAAATATATAATAATTATAAAAGATATAATTTACATTATAGACAATTATTAAAAAATGAAGAATACAACAAAATAAATTTAAATAAATTAAAAAAAAACACAATATATATATACGATCCAATAGTTGTTCGAATGCCTAAAAAAGAAAATAATCCACGAATTGTTATTCTATCCAATAATAACTATATATATATATTCATTATAAATTAAATTATTTAATAAAATGCATATATATATATAAATACATAAATTGTTTTATATAGTTCATAATTTATATTTGAACTATTAGATGTATTACAGAGATTATATTTTGAATCCAATAATTCTTTAAATAGTGGAGAACATTCAGAGTATATTGAATTTATATACTCTATAGGTGTTTGTTCTTCATAACCATCAATTGAATAAAATTGTAATATTAATTAAAGACAATTATTTATATATATATATAGTATTATATATAATTTTCTTATAGATATGAAAAGGGAATTTTTGAGTGTTATACCATACCAATAAATTATTGGCTAAGAGAGACATATAGGATTTATTATAATAACCATGAAAAAAAGTATTGTCTAACACTTCAGGAGTCAAGATTGTGGCGATATTTCCATCAGGAAATTTATATTTCCTCTTCTTACCATCATTAGGGTCATAATGCTATAAAGTATAACATTATTTAAAGAATCGACTGAATAAATCTCAAATAAAAAGAAGAACAACATGAAGTCACTTTTTCTAAAGCTTACTTTTTCTTTTTTAATATGTACAGGATCACCATTTGCATCAAAAATGCTATGACTTATCAAATATAAGTCATCGGAAGTATCATCCACAACATTATTAGTAGTTAAATCTATATAACAGTATTACTTAATGTTTGTAAAATTTGAGAGAACTAAAATATATATAAACTTTTCCAATAAACCATATCATTTTGTAATTGAGTTGAGAATGACGAGAATTTATCATTTACTTTAATGGACTCATCAACAAACTGAACTAGCTGAGAATAGAATAAATCATAGAACTGCATAATAAAATGAAAATCAATGAAGAATAAAAGAAAAATCCAGTAAAATTTTTTGAATTTTTTATATTTTTTTATTTTCTTATCAATTTATTATTTTTTTTCATATTGAAAGGTTTACGGAGTAGCTTGAATACATAAAGTGGACCTGAAATAAAAATCATATTATAAATATTATAATATCTATGAGTATTACAAAACAAACGTTATTTATAGGATAGAATAGATTTGTATATAAACAAATATACTATATATACTTCTAAAAAAAAATAGAATAGTGAATATAATGGCTTGAATATAAATAACAAAAATATTTAAAAATGAAAATGAAAAAAAAAATAATTAAAAAAGAGGAGTGAATATATATATAAATATATTAAATGAATATATTTGTATATATTTAATGAAAACTAAAAAATGATAAAAAAAAATGAAAAAGAAAAACCAAGAAACAAAAAAAAATAATTATATATATATATATATTGTATTATATATATTAGAAAAGAGTAGGTGGACCATGAATAGTAATAGTAATAGGTTCATTAAAATGTTTATTTCGTTCTGTCATACTGTTTGATTTAGGGAGTTTTATTCGAGTCGTACTTTTCTCTTCACGCTTTAAACGATCACGAGTTTGCTCAAATATATACCTATAATAATAATAATAATAATATAAATATTATAGAATAAAATAATATGTATAAAAATAATAATGATTATGCCATAATTGGTAAAGAATTGAAGCATATAATATACTTAGAGACTTCATTATTAAAGCTATTGATTTTCCCTTGAGGAACAGGCGTTCTTGGAGTAGTGATTCGAGATAAGGAACGTGATAATTTCAAACTATTCTCCTATATATATATATATATATATATATATATAGCATAATAATAAGAATAAAAACTTATATATATATATATATATAGAGTAATAATAATGAATATATATATATATATATATATATCTACTTTAATTCGTGTTAAAGAACTATGATTATTCTCTCCAATTATTCTATATATATAAACAAAAAAAAAACAATAATAAAATTAAAAAAAAATATATATATATATATATGTAAATTAAAAAAAAAATTAAAAATAAAAACAATAAAAAAAAAAAATAAAATAAAATAAAAAACTCACAATATTAATAATAACATATACCTGACTTGTTCTAAAGAAGCTTTGAATGGTCTTATAAACTGATCCATTTTATATTTATCTATCAGCACATAAGCTTCTTCAACCCATAAATGATAGAATTTATCTAAAATATCATTAGCAAAACTGGATAAATAAGCACTCTCTATGCCAACAGTAGTATAATATAAAATATGATTTTCAAATAATAAAACAATATCTTTCATCCAATCCCAATAAGAATTATATTGATGTTTCATCTCTTTTTGAGCTATTATCGATAAATCTAAATGATTTTTAATAATTTCATTGTAATGAGGATACAAATCTTTATCTAAAGGCATAGAAAAATAATCAGTATAACATGGAAACTGCTTAAACCATTTTGTCTTGAACTATATGTATGTATATAGAATAATATTATTTATTATATATATTGAATAATACGAAAAAATATTTATATAACTCTTAAAAAATATATATATACAATAATATTTAAATAAATAAATAAATAAATAAAATAAATAAAAAAATAAAAAAATAAAAATACATTTTTAATAGTAGATTCTTTGATAGGTATCTGTTCTAGGATAGATCGATTATCTTCTAAATATTTCTTTTGTATTTTAGAATCTTTATATATAAAAGCTACCAATAAGCCTTTGAAATAATCTTTTACTATTAATGTTGATTGACATTCTCTTGAATTTGATACAATATCTGTATATACTATTTCATAATTATGAAATACAGTATACATATCACATATAAACTGATCTAATGTTATATATTCATTATTGGTTAAATTATTCGCTACAGAAAGTAACGTTATTGGTTGATCAATACATTGCAAATATTTCTATAGATAATAGTATATAATAGTATATAATAATCATATATAATAGTAATAATAGTATAGTATATAATAATAATATTATAGTATATAATAATAATATTATAGTATAGTATATAATAATAATACTAATAATATAATACTACTAATAATAATTACATAATATAATATAATATAATTAATAATATTATAATATAATATAATCAAATATAATATATATACCTTTAGTATATCATGACTAATTCGATCTTCTAAATCAATTAATGAACTTAATAACTTTTTACTTTCTGGATGTTTAAATATATATGTTAATATAGTATCACAATTTGTTTTATTATTAAAATCCATTATTGTTTCTCCTTCTTTTAATATAGGTTTAGGACATGTTTTAGGAGGACAAACAATAGTACTAGCTTTTTCTTTCTTG